>OX328128.1:80206639-80353628 GCA_946811695.1 Gonocerus acuteangulatus
TTTGGTACCTTGATGGGCCACAATGTGCCCATAGGCACGGGCGTATATAGGAAATATTTAGGGGGGGGGGGGCTGGGAGCATTTAGGAGGTATGGAATACTAACAATCTACATCTTGGAATAATTAGCCAACTAAAACGCTATACATCCAGAAAGTCCGACTCGCAGGAACCGTGTCATCAAAGAGCGGTTCCGTTCTTATAACTAGTGTAATTAGTAAAGGAATAAAAGCAGTTATTGGTAGGTTTGATATTTCTTGAAAAATATAAAATCAAATCCTAGAAAGAAAGAAGATCTAAGGCGCCACAATAGGAAACTGACGGTATCCAAAGCCCAAATTACTCCATCACAACGTCCGCTCTTGGAAACACTATACTATAATACGCATTTTACTGTTAAATGTAATTAAAAAAAAAAACAACCAATTAAAACGTTAGGCAAACAGATACAAAAACCGTTCAAAAGAGCAAAACTAACACTTTTGAAGTTTCAAGCAAATATTTCTCCGATTGACATCGCCCGATCGAACATTTCATCAGAACTTTTTTTTGTAGAGAATTTAGTAATCTTTCGAAAGAGTACCTTCCACTTACCACGATTTCCCAACCGTTTTTTCAGATATTTTAGAAAATATGCGAAAATCCCAAAACTTTTCATGCCTGTTAATGAAATATTTTATATGTAGTACTTCATTAACTCCAAACGGAACCAAAATTTAACTATCTTAGATTAAATGTATGGCGAATAATAGGTGCTTAAATCGTCGGAAATCTTGGTTTCTTTTTCTTTGAAGTGTTATTTGTGTTTTCCCCTCGTTTTTTATTATTGCTCGTTTTAAGTGGATTTTAGCATGAAAATAAATTTTGTAGTAAAAAAAAAAAAAAAAAAAAAAAAAAAAAATGGTTACAATGAGAATCAATCATGGGCGTATATAGAAAATAATTTCGAGAGGGGCTGGGAAAATTTCGGGGGGGGGCTGAGACCATTTCCGAGTAATGGAATACTAATAATTTAGAACTTGGAATAGTTTTTACCAACTAAAACGTTATTACACACAAAATAAAATATTTTTTATGAACTAAGTGATCTTATTTTATTTATTTTTAACGGTATGACACAATTTTACCGATCAACTCAAATTTTCGGGGCTGAGGGGGCTGGAGCCCCCTCAGCCCCCCCTTATGTACGCCCATGGAATCAATTTGTGGTTGTTTGTAACAGAGGTTTCCGAACGGAAGTGAAAGAGCCCGAGTGAGTAATTATTATTGCTACTGTAAGTTTTCTGTGCATTTTGTTTCACAATATATATATATATATATATATATATATATATATATATATATATATATATAAATATATATATATATATATATATATATATATATAAATATATATATATATATATATATATAAATATATATATATATATATATATATATATATATATATATATATATATATTCCAAGCTTTCCAAACAGCAATAGTGATAAGAACGGAAACGCGCTAAAATGCAGTAGTTCCTGCGGACTTTCTTGTCTTCTAAAAATAATATGATAACTTATGGTCTATCCAATGATGCTTTGTAAACAATTTTTATTGAAATATTTACATAATTAATTTAAGGAAAATTCTGATATTTTAATCTGTATGATAACCGAATAATACAATAAAATGTATATTATTAACACTATACATTACATACTGTATAATCTAGTGATAAGAGAAACAGAGGAGTCCTGGGGGCAGCTCTTCAATAGCCGTGATCGTCTAGTGGTTAGGACATTGCGTTGTGGCCGCAATAACCCAGGTTCGAATCCTGGTCACGGCAAGAGCATTTTTTTTTTTTTTTATTAAGTTAAAACGATTTATAATCAGTTGTTATTGAAAACTATGCAAAAGGATATTTTTCAAATAATTTTAATTTTTTATTTTAGTTAAAATATTATATATATATATATATATATATATATATATATATATAAAATATTTTATATATAAAAACAGACAGACACGTGATTTTTATATGTATATAAAAATCACGTGTCTGTCTCTTTTTCTGTTTATTTCTTTATTTGTTTGTTCCTTATACAAATCTACACCGTTTGTCCGATTTTTACCAAACTTGGCATACAGGTAGGTCTTGATACGAGAAATCTCTTAGGCAAGGTCAAAATAGTCAAATTTCAAAATTTGGTCAAAAGTTTTGTTCAAGAAAAATTGGCTACACTGAACCAATCAGATTGTGACGGCCATTTTGAATCGACAACTACTGGCCTCAGTCGGCTGTTAGATGAAGTGCTGTTGTGCTGGCCTCTGCAGGTATCATTATGAACTAAAACAAATTCACATCGTTTGACCGATTTTCGTAACTGGGTATAGAAAACTCTAGGTATCAAGTAGATCTTGATACTGGGAGAGTCATAGGCAGAAATTAGGTGTAGCACGGCACACTGGGTAACAGCTAGCATCTCATAAAAATATATGAAAGTTTTAGAGGAATTATGAGAAGTCACACCTCGAGGAAAATAAGATCAGATTTCATTGTGTCAACAATTCACACATTTAATTCAATAATTTCAATTTTTTGAATCAAATTTATTGAATAAAATAATTTTTTAGTTAAATTGAGATTTAGCCCAAATTTTATTTTATGATGATCAAAGATCTAACCCTTACCCTACCAAAAATCGTATTTTTGGCTCATCTGTTGGAGTTATTCTCATGACATTTTTTTTTTTTTAAAGTATATTTACCCTTAAGAAATATTGATTTTTATTTACTTATTTTATTTTATTTTGTATATACTGCTTCTACCCATGTGCGTTATTGACATTTCTATAGTTTTATAACTCTTGATATAGGCCGATGTCTTTAATAAATTTTAGTACCTTTTGTACAGTCCTTTCTTCATCCATTAGGATTTCTGCCTAATGGATGAAGAAAAGGCAGAAATAAATAAATATTATAATTTTGAAAATCTTTGCACATTTTTAGCAATCACGTACAGTTTATATTTCATAAAATGTTTGATTTTTTTTTTCAAGTAGAGTGTACGGCTTCAAATAATTAACTTATATTTATATTTATACTTATAAACAAATAATGGAGTAGAACTCCATATATATACTTTTACTTATACTTATAATGGAGTAGAACCTCCATATATATACTTTTACTTATACTTATAATGGAGTATAACCTCCATATATATACTTTTACTTATAATGGAGTAGAACCTCCATATATATACTTTTACTTATAATGGAGTAGAACCTCCATATATATACTTTTACTTATAAACAAATAATGGAGTAGAACTCCATATATATACTTTTACTTATACTTATAATGGAGTAGAACCTCCATATATATACTTTTACTTATACTTATAATGGAGTAGAACCTCCATATATATACTTTTACTTATAATTATAATGGAATAGAACCTCCATATATATACTTTTACTTACACTTATAATGGAGTAGAACCTCCATATATATACTTTTACTTACACTTATAATGGAGTAGAACCTCCATATATATACTTTTACTTACACTTATAATGGAGTAGAACCTCCATATATATACTTTTACTTACACTTATAATGGAGTAGAACCTCCATATATATACTTTTACTTACACTTATAATGGAGTATAACCTCCATATATATACTTTTACTTACACTTATAATGGAGTAGAGCCTCCATATATATACTTTTACTTACACTTATAATGGAGTAGAACCTCCATTATCCGTGGCAATGACGGGGAGGGTGGTCCACGGATAATCGAAAACCCCGGATAATCGAAACACAATATTTTATTGACTAAATGTGCTGGATTATAAGGTTATAAAGAAAAACTGTGTACAAGATGTCATGTAAACCTTTTTATTTGCATTGAGAAATGTGTATGTAAACGTTTTATTAATTAATAATTTGTATAAGTGCAAAAATAAACTCAAGATCAAATTAAATTTTTTTTGTCGTGAAAGTCAGTAATATTTCGTCGTTTTTGATACATAATTATTCTCTTATATCTGTTCTGATTGCCCGTAACAAGATAATTCTGCTGAAATCGGGATTCCTATGTACTCGAGTGAAGAGTTAAAGCCCAACTGAGGAAATATTTCCTTGGTAGGCTAACAGCCCAGTAGGGGATTCATAGAAAGACGTGAAAACGTTTCAGTTCCAAGAATATGAAATAAATTGAGATGCTTCCAGAAATATTGAATCATCACATTCTTCCGAAAACAGCCCTGTTTTTACATTCCTTAGTTTACAATGTATGTAATTAATTTAATTTCATATTTATGTACATAATCCTCATTACATACATACACATATTTAATACATAATTATTAAATCAAATGCTTTAGTTGATAAAAATAATGCAATAAATATGTTCGTATGTACATAATATTTAAAGAAGGAGTAAAAATTCCCCCATCGAGACCCCGGTTAATTGGAATCCCGGATAATATAGTCCCGGATAATGGAGGTCTTACTGTATTCTAGTGGGGAATTTAATAATTTTTCGGATGATTTGAAATATTAATAATACTGTTATTGTGCTTAAAATATATGTTTTTCTAATGTGGCCGAAGAAATAGCCCTTCACCGTTCAGTTATTGTATTTTTTATTTTAACCGCCCCCCCCCCTTCAAGAAAGTAAGAACAAAGAAAGGCAAATAAATTAAATTGAATACTCAATAATTTTGTCAAATATCATTCATGTACTAACTAGATAAAAGAAAGAAATTAAAATAATTTCATAAAAGAATATTTTGGTATTAATTATATAATTCTTCCATTTGCCTGATTCTATTATGAAAATCCTGTTATGAAATTTTAATTATTCTCCATTCTATCATTCACAATTTCTCAGATAGGAATTTAATTGTATTCAAATATTTTAGTAATTCCAATCTTGTATCAAGTTTTATTAATTTCAAGAAGAAAATTACATTAAAATTCAATGATATAATTTGCACATGATTCGACATTAAATTGAAATTAATGATATAATTTGCTCATGATTAAAAATTAAATTGAGATTAAATATAACTTGATTAGTTAAAAAATCAATATTCCTATGTAATATCAAATTAATATGGCATTAGTAACAGTAATGTATAAATTAAGAGTGGCCGTAAGTTATACCATCACTAGAGACAGTTCAATTCCGCATGCGCGGACTTCTGAGGGAAATTTCCCTTTCATTCTCCCGTTAGTTCGGTCATTTGCATATCTAAATGATCTGTTAACAATACTCTAACCTATTGAAATAAATAGTGACCAAATCTCAACCATGTTTTCGTTATGTTTTAATAGGAAGTGATATTTATATTTTAATATGTGAATAAATGGTTTCTAATATTCGGATTGAATAAATATTTCGGATTGAATGAGATGAGTTAGATTATTTATAATATTCAGGCAGAAGGTCATTGAATAAAATTCGAAATTAACATAATATTCAATTTATTAAATAGATCTACATGTTTCGCAACATTTAACGAAAACTGGCCACGTCGGAAACGCAGAAGTAAGTGAGAGGGTATTATTAGGTTCTTAAGAAAGTATTGTGGGCCTAAAACATGGCCCAATACTATGATGTCATAATTTTCATAGGCTAACCGTTTTTGGGAGGGGTCTGAAACTTTGCCTCATTTTTTAACGTTAGCTTTTTTTTGGGGGGGGGGATATCAATACTGTTTGTAGGTGAATTTATGGTTGGCACCGTCTACGTTTGGAATGATGGGTTTCCAAAGGAACAAAAAGTACAAAACTGGCACCCCCCCCAGGATCTGAGTCAAACATAACTTTTAAGGATTTTTTTCGATTTAATAACACCCTAATGTCTATCATTCTGCAAAATTTTAAGTCTCTAGCGTTTCGTGAAGTGCCTAATAATTTTTATGAGTGAGTCAGTGAGTCGTTTGAATTCCGATTTTCCATCGCATACATCTCAGGAAAGCTTCAATGTAGAATTAAGAAACTTTCCAATTTTACTCAAAGCTATTAGTATAATGCCTGTGTAAAATTTCATAAGTTTATCTTTAACTGGTTGAAAATTATGTGAACTTCGTGTAATATACACACAGCATGGATAAGGCGGAAGTTGGGCTGACGCACAGTGAATAAAGGACCCAGATTTTAAAAAAATCCGAAATTTGTCCATATATTGCCTCCGGATGAGCGGAAATAAACAACGCTTCTTATGTATAATGTTATTGAAAATATTCGCAGCCTTGGGTTTGTTAAATATAGCTCAGAGAATTCTTAGAATATCATCAAATAAACATTAAGAGTCATTAACGAATGCTTCATTCCAAAGATGGTAGTAGATATGCAGAGCGAAGAATCTAGTTTCCATGCTAAATATAGAATGTCACTGGTATACTAAGAGGTTAGGGAATCCCAAACCGCTTCACTGCTACGCTATCTATGACGTAACAATAGGTCGATGTCTTATAATTCACCTTGAGTATGCTAAACATTCATCATTTCCAGGTTGCTTTGTTACGGACCAAGGAGGTTGGTGATTTACATAGAGGTCGAAAGTAGGAACATAGTACAGCTGTTAAAGAAAATATTTAAGAATGAGATAAATTTTTCTATGAACAAATCAAATCAATTATTTAATGAATTTGCTATTTGTTTCTATTAGAAAGCCAAATTTACTTTTGCCCTAAGGCGTGAGCACTAACTAGTGGTTTAATATCCATTAGAAGTAGTGGGTTTAATTTCGATAAAAGAGAAAAGGAATTTAATAATAAAATATGGTGATAACCAGTAGAAAACCAGTCTCGTGTTATGTATAGGCGAATTCTAAATTTTAAGTAAATAAATGTTTTTATTATTTTGATTAGTAAATTACAGTTTTGATTTGTATCCTACTCTTAATCTGTCGATTTTATTTAATCCCAAGGTAATTTATGACTTCAAAAATTCGAAGTAATTCCCAAGACCTCTTAGTTGTAACTTAGAACCAACTTTTTGCACATTCCGAAGGAATGTAGCTATTGAGGTTGCACTAATCAAAGAATTATTTAAACATTTTTATTTATATGAATATAAACTTTGGAGGCACCCCTAAGAGATGTCATACCCTACTCCCTTTATTCATCAGATATTGCTCCTTCCGATTTCCACTTGTGCCGGTCGATGACACATGAGTTGGCCGAGCAGCTTTTCATTTCATACGACGAAGTTAAAAATTGGGTCGGTTCTTGGCTCGCCATAAAATACAAGTTATTTTTTTTAAACACTGAGTCCACAAGCTGCCTTAAATATTTGGAAAATTCCTAGCTAACGAAGAATTTCAATTTGAATAAAATACATTTTTCCTATTTCTCTGAATAAAGCTATTGAACATATGTTCGGTTTGTAATCATTAGATGCTTGTCTCTGCGAAAATATTAGCAAGCAGGTGGCCTCCCCGTTTTCTGGACTCATCACTGCCCGAACTAGCAAAATTTTTTGTGAAAATATAGCCTTAGTATTGACGATGTACGTTATCTATCTTGGACAAGGTGGAGCCTAATTAGTCAAGATGCAAATCCTATTAACATGAAAAAATATGGAGATCATTAAAAGTAGAAACAACTCATTTACGTAAATAAAACGAAGAGGCCTTGGGAAGAAAGACTATTATCAAAAAAAGTCTATTTGCAGAAGTCACGATTGGCATTAGCATACAAATGAACATTGAAGTGAGGTAAGAACCAAAGAGGAAAGCGAATCCTGGTGATGACGTCATTGACAGTCCTCTATGTGTTAGATGAAGGATCTCTAAGCCGAATGTCTGCCTTCTTGAGAACAATACATGATATGACCTCGCTGCACACGAATACCCGGATATAACATTTGAAGTATTATCAAGCAAGAATTGATTTTTTTTTAAATTATTATTGTAATTTAAATGAACCACTGCTTAGGCGTTTATCAAATGAACTGATTCTTGCTTTACGTTATTGACGATTTTTGTTGGTAATAATATTTTTTTAAATTTTGTGTGTTTAACGGCGTATCAACAGTTGGGCTATTAACGCCGTGCTATCCACAGGTTTCCACCCTTTTATAATGCCAACAGCAGGTGGTCGGTCACCCATTCAAATACTGGCCTCGCCTGACGTTACTTAACTTCGGTGATCTACGAAAACCAGTTCATTTAACGTGGCTATGGCCGTTGGCGGTAATAATAATGTTGCATATTGTGAATTTATTGTTTAACGCTACAATATGATGAAACAGAAATTATACGTTGGTGGAATTCCGTTATCATGTGTTTCACGGTTAACTCGCGGTTGTTGCATCTAGGTTTGTGCATAAGCTACTTGTTTCCAATTCTAAGTCTAATAAGTAGCTGTTTTGTCTGTGATTGGCAGGCTTATATTGATGTTCTGTTAGCACTTGTATCAAGTTTTATTAATTTCAAGAAGAACATTACATTAAAATTCAATGATATAATTTGCACATGATTCAACATTAAATTGAAATTAATGATATAATTTGCTCATGATTAAAAATTAAATTGAAATTAAATATAACTTGATTAGTTAAAAAATCAATATTCCTATGTAATATCAAATTAATATGGCATTAGTAACAGTAATGTATAAATTAAGAGTATCCGTAAGTTATACCATCACTAGAGACAGTTCAATTCCGCATGCGGTTAGTTCGGTCATTTGCATATCTGAATGATCTGTAAACAATACTCTAACCTATTAAAATAAATAGTTACCAAATCTCAACCATGTT
Source organism: Gonocerus acuteangulatus (assembly GCA_946811695.1). Lineage (NCBI taxonomy): Eukaryota > Metazoa > Arthropoda > Insecta > Hemiptera > Coreidae > Gonocerus > Gonocerus acuteangulatus. The sequence goes on from OX328128.1 coordinate 80,215,411, forward strand.
TTCGTTATGTTTTAATATGAAGTGATATTTATATTTTAATATGTGAATAAATGGTTTCTAATATTCGGAATAAATATTTCGGATTGAATGAGATGGGTTAGATTATTTATAACATTCAGGCAGAAGGTCATTGAATAAAATTCGAAATTAACATAATATTCAATTTATTAAAATAGATCTACATGTTTCGCATCATTTAACGAAAACTGGCCACGTCGGAAATGCAGAAGTAAGTGAGAGGGTATTATTAGGTTCATAAGAAAGTATTGTGGGCCTAAAACATGGTCCAATACTATGATGTCATAATTTTCATAGGCTAACCGTTTTTGGGAGGGGTCTGAAACTTTGTCTTATTTTTTAACGTTAGTTTTTTTTTTGGGGGGGGGGGATATCAATACTTTTTGCAGGTGAATTTATAGTTGGCACCGTCTACGTTTGGAATGATGGGTTTCCGAAGGAACAAAAAGTACAAAACTGGCACCCCCCCCAGGATCTGAGTCAAACATAACTTTTAAGGATTTTTCGATTTAATAACACCCTAATGTATATCATTCTGCAAACTTTTAAGTCTCTAGCGTTTCGTGAAGTGCCTAATAATTTTGATGAGTGAGTCAGTGAGTCGTTTGAATTCCGATTTTCCATCGCATACATCTCAGGAAAGCTTCAATGTAGAATTAAGAAACTTTCCAATTTTACTCAAAGCTATTAGTATAATGCCTGTGTAAAATTTCATAAGTTTATTTTTCTCTGGTTGAAAATTATGTGAACTTCGTGTAATATACACACAGCGTGGATAAGCCGGAAGTTGGGCTGACGCACAGTGGATAAAGGACCCAGATTTTAAAAAAAATCCGAAATTTTTCCATATATTGCCTCCGGATGAGCGGAAATAAACAACGCTTCTTACGTATAATGTTATTGAAAATTTTAGCAGCCTTGGGTTTGTTAAATATAGCTGAGAGAATTCTTAGAATATCATCAAATAAACATTAAGAGTCATTAACGAATGCTTCATTCCAAAGATGCTAGTAGATATGGAGAGCGAAGAATCCAGTTTCCATGCTAAATATAGAATGTCACTGGTATACTAAGAGGTTAGGGAATCCCAAACCGCTTCACTGCTACGCTATCTATGACGTAACAATAGGTCGATGTCTTATAATTCACCTTGAGTATGCTAAACATTCATCATTTCCAGGTTGCTTTGTTACGGACCAACGAGGTTGGTGATTTACATAGAGGTCGAAAGTAGGAACATAGTACAGCTGTTAAAGAAAATATTTAAGAATGAGATAAATTTTTCTATGAATTTGCTATTTGTTTCTATTAGGAAGCCAAATTTACTTTTGCCCAAGGCGTGAGCACTAACTAGTGGTTTAATATCCACTAGAAGTAGTGGGTTTAATTTCGATAAATAAGAAAAGACTTTTGATTTGTATCCTTCTCTTAATCCGTCGATTTTATTTTATCCCAAAGTAATTTATGACTTCAAAAATTTAAAGTAATTTGAAAGACCTCTTAGTTGTAACTTAGAACCAATTTTTACCACTTTCCGAAGGAATGTAGCTATTGAGGTTGCACTAATCAAAGAATTATTTAAACATTTTTATTTATATGAATATAAACTTTGGAGGCACCTCAAAGAGATGTCATACCCTACTCCCTTTATTCATCAGATATTGCTCCTTCCGATTTCCACTTGTGCCGGTCGATGACACATGAGTTGGCCGAGCAGCTTTTCATTTCATACGACGAAGTTAAAAATTGGGTCGGTTCTTGGCTCGCCATAAAATACAAGGTATTTTTTTAAACACTGAGTCCACAAGCTGCCTTAAATATTTGGAAAATTCCTAGCTAACGAAGAATTTCAATTTGAATATAATACATTTTTCCTATTTCTCTGAATAAAGCTATTGAACATATGTTCGGTTTGTAATCATTAGATGCTTGTCTCTGCGAAAATATTAGCAAGCAGGTGGCCTCCCCGTTTTCTGGACTCATCACTGCCCGAACTAGCAAATTTTTTGTGAAAATATAGCCTTAGTATTGACGATGTACGTTATCTATCTTGGACAAGGTGGAGCCTAATTAGTCAAGATGCAAATCCTATTAACATGAAAAAATATGGAGATCATTAAAAGTAGAAACAACTCATTTACGTAAATAAAACGAAGAGGCCTTGGGAAGAAAGACTATTATCAAAAAAAGTCTATTTGCAGAAGTCACGATTGGCATTAGCATACAAATGAACATTGAAGTGAGGTAAGAACCAAAGAGGAAAGCGAATCCTGGTGATGACGTCATTGACAGTCCTCTATGTGTTAGATGAAGGATCTCTAAGCCGAATGTCTGCCTTCTTGAGAACAATACATGATATGACCTCGCTGCACACGAATACCCGGATATAACATTTGAAGTATTATCAAGCAAGAATTGATTTTTTTTTAAATTATTATTGTAATTTAAATGAACCACTGCTTAGGCGTTTATCAAATGAACTGATTCTTGCTTTACGTTATTGACGATTTTTGTTGGTAATAATATTTTTTTAAATTTTGTGTGTTTAACGGCGTATCAACAGTTGGGCTATTAACGCCGTGCTATCCACAGGTTTCCACCCTTTTATAATGCCAACAGCAGGTGGTCGGTCACCCATTCAAATACTGGCCTCGCCTGACGTTACTTAACTTCGGTGATCTACGAAAACCAGTTCATTTAACGTGGCTATGGCCGTTGGCGGTAATAATAATGTTGCATATTGTGAATTTATTGTTTAACGCTACAATATGATGAAACAGAAATTATACGTTGGTGGAATTCCGTTATCATGTGTTTCACGGTTAACTCGCGGTTGTTGCATCTAGGTTTGTGCATAAGCTACTTGTTTCCAATTCTAAGTCTAATAAGTAGCTGTTTTGTCTGTGATTGGCAGGCTTATATTGATGTTCTGTTAGCACTTTCCTCCGAAGGATATATATATATATATATATATATATATATATGTCCGTTAACACGATACAGGCCAGAGTTTTTGTTTTTACGACACGAAACTTGGTATATATACGATTGAACGAGTTCGTTAACCAACGAAATCGGACCATCTGGAGGGGAGGGGGGGGGGGGGGTTACTCCAAACTCCAACTTTGGGGGAGCCAAAGTAGTTATTTGCCAATTTTTGTTATATCTCAACGAAACTCGGTATTCGTTGTGGTCAACTGAAAAAAAAAGTATGTTGTGAAAATAAACTAAATTGGTTCATTAGAAGGGGGGGCTTACTCCGGAGCCAAAGTTATTCATCAAGACTAATAGATGAAAATGTGTATTTTTTACGTAGTGTAGTACCCCGCTTACAGAAAAATCTGAAAGGAAATTAATAACAAAATTAATAATTGAAACAGCTGCTGCTCAAAACAAACGCAAAAGAGCAGAACTATTAATGTTTTTATTTTAATTACCTTTATAGGTTATTTTATGCAACTCGACACTACCCAATTCTGAGAAAAGTGCTTAGTTATGCAGCTCCTGTGTGACGGACTTTATTTTATATTTGTAGTTTATTACGAGCCGTCAAGTTTTTCCAGTAATTCTGCCATTTGTTAATGATTCTATGTTTAGATTTTCTCATAAGCTCTTGGGTTTTTAAGTATTCTGTAGCTAATTGTGATTCTGGGTCGGAAGTTACTACGACCCTGATCAACGTAGCCAACAGTCATACAACACCAAATACACACGTTGTCGTAGGTAACCGAATATAAGCTACATCGGGTCTGATCAATACATGTATTTGTGATCGCTATGGAAAACCTCGTATCGTAGACATTAAAAATATGTGATAACCTTTAGAAAGTCCGGGATAATAGTTATAACCCGTAGAATCAGACAAAAACTCCCTCTAAAAAATTGAATACTAATTAGGAAATTGTTCTCAGAAAACTAGCTAAATCGGACCAAGTGAAATGCGTTTAGCTAAACTTTTTTACAAACATAAGGTCCGATTCAGTTATTAACTAACCACATCTATTATTTAGCTAAATACGTTTGATCCAATAAGCACAAAATAACTAACTAGTATTGCACACTTTTGTGTGTCCAAACTTCGGTTTGCTACTTCACGTTCCATTTGTTTTACTTTCTCCGGTTCGGTTTATAGAGTATTTCGCTTCGGCACAGCTTTTGAGGAACGGAACTCAGTAGGTTTTCCTGACATCTAGTTTTGGAATTAGACTGTGTAAAAGTATCTAGTTTTCTTATTATTAATTCTTCTCATTCGATTGACGAAAACATTTATCTTAAGATAGTTTTTCAATATGGAAAAAGCTGTGTGTTATGAGAGTACGCCTCACAAGAGAAAATACATTATTAATGCATGAATTTAGATGTAAGATTATTTGAAACATTAGATGTTACCTTTGTAGGGTTTCCTGCGACGTCAGCAACGATGCCATTGTAGCAGAGACTGCTATGCACGCAGTACGCAGCATCTGCGTAGCAAATCGGACCTGTTGCTTCTTGACGGATCGGGTTTTGGAGACTGCTCTGCAAGAATGGATTATTCGGATTGATTGGGTTCGGCTTTGGATTCTGAGGGATTGGTATCAATGTTGGGCTCGGGCTGTTGCTTGAGAGTTGTGGTCCTGCTTGGAGAGAGGCTGAAGGCGGTTGGCTTTGCGGACCTTGGGTTCCTGGCTGGGGATAGGTTGGTCGACTTGGTTGTACACCTGCGTTGATAGGCTGCTGTGGCTGTGGAGGAAATCCTGGACGATTTGGGGGACCAAGCTGAGGTTGGCCTGGTAGAGGCTGGCTTGAGCAGCCTGAACTTGAAGGAGTTGGTGGAACACTTGCTTGAGGCTGTGCTCCAGGCCTGAATGGACTCGATTGTGGATTTGCCCACCAAAACTGCTGTGGAGGTCTAGGAGGACGATACTGTTGATAATCAATTACACTTTGAGGGACTTGACTAGATGGAAGGGGTGTCGGCTGATATGGAGTTGACGGAAATCCTTGTGGCCCTACCAGACCTTGAGGTCCAGGCTGGCTTGAAGGAGAGGGTTGTCCGTAAGTTCCAGGAGAAGGTGGATTTTGAGGCCTGGGGGGAAATCCTGGCTGACTTTGAGGTACTGGCTTTACTTGGGATCCATATAGTGGAGGTGTCGGTGTTTGACTTTGTGGCGTAGGTTGTCCATAAGGTCCAGGCTGCCCTTGAGGACCTGGTTGACCTTGTGGGCCTGGCTGACCTTGTGGCCCAGGCTGGCCTTGTGGCGTAGGCTGTCCATAAGGTCCAGGCTGTCCTTGAGGTCCTGGTTGACCTTGTGGGCCTGGCTGACCTTGTGGTCCAGGCTGACCTTGTGGCCCAGGCTGACCTTGTGGCGTAGGTTGTCCATAAGGTCCAGGCTGGCCTTGAGGACCTGGTTGACCTTGCGGGCCTGGCTGACTTTGTGGCCCAGGCTGACCTTGTGGCGTAGGTTGTCCGTAAGGTCCAGGCTGGCCTTGAGGACCTGGCTGACTTTGTGTCGTTGGTTTTGCATATGGTCCAGGCTGCTCTGTTGGACTCGGCTGTCCTTGAGGAGTTGATGGACTATGTGAAGGAGGAGTTGGAGGAATTGTTTCTCCAGGAATTACCGGTCCTTGTGGTGTTGCCGTAGGTTGTCCATAAGGTCCAGGCTGCCCTTGAGGACCTGGTTGACCTTGAGGACCTGGCTGACCTAGCGGGCCTGGCTGACCTTGTGGTGTAGGTTGTCCATAAGGTCCAGGCTGGCCTTGAGGTCCTGGCTGACCTTGTGGGCCTGGCTGACCTTGTGGGCCTTGCTGGCCTTGTGGTCCAGGCTGACCTTGTGGCGTAGGTTGTCCATAAGGTCCAGGCTGGCCTTGAGGACCTGGCTGACCTTGTGTCGTTGGTTTTGCATATGGTCCAGGCTGCCCTGTTGGACTCGGCTGTCCTTGAGGAGTTGATGGACTATGTGAAGGAGGAGTTGGAGGAACTGTTTGTCCTGGAATTACCGGTCCTTGTGGTGTTCCCTGAGGGTACGATGATCCATAAGGAGATTTATTTTCCTCTGGAGGTTGGTATCCTGGCGGAGGTTGATATGGGGAAGGCGGAAGAACCTCGTTAGCCGAAACTGGAACTTCGGTGGTTGTTGTAGTACGTGGTTGTGTCTTGCTCGGCAGAGGTCCGTACTGACCCATGGCTGCACCGACTACTAGAGTCCACGCCATAATTTTCATCAGCATCTGCAAAACATAAAAGTATTAAATGCCTGGATGGTCAATATTTTTTCTATTAGTTTAGAAGTAAATCGTGTATTCAAAAATTTTTACTTTCAGAAACATTATGGTGGCAAAATAACGGATTGATGATAATATGAGAAATATTAAGTTGGTAAATTAAGTTAATAAAATGCATTTATATTAATATTTTAACTTAACGTAATAATATAATATGTAACATTTATACAGCCTCTGATGGAGAACAAGTTTACCGGACTAGTTCATAAGAGTTGCTTTGCCTGACCAGTTTTTAAGAGTGGCTTTGCCTGACTAGTTCTTAAGAGTGGCTTTGCCTGACTAGTTCTTAAGAGTGGCTTTGCCTGACTAGTTCTTAAGAGTGGCTTTGCCTGACTAGTTCTTAAGATTGGCTTTGCCTGACTAGTTCTTAAGAGTGGCTTTGCCTGACTAGTTCTTAAGAGGGGCTATGAATGACTAGTTTATAAGAGTGGCTTTGTCAGGGAGTTGTTATTGGAATCCAAATACTTATGAATAAAATATTAGATACGGAATTGATGATAGAAACTATGAAATTGCCTCGCGATGATGACATGGAAAATAAACGACTCCAATATCCTCCTCATCAGCAAAGCCTTCAAGGCAAACCATGCATAAAAGAGGCATTTCCTCTTCACAATTACTTCATATATATATATATTACCCTTGGCTAATTACTTTGGACCCTATCTGAACGATTTTTCATTAAATTATATTTATGATAAATACTTGGAAGCGTAATCTTTAACCCTTTAAAGATCCCCTTTAAGGGGTAGTACTACTTTGTCGATCAAAATCAAAGTTATTTTCTTAAATTTATAAATAACAAAGACATCAATATTTTTTAACTCTTTATATCACACGTTTTAAAAGGGATTTTAAAGTATACAAAAAAAAACCTTTCAATTCTTCGGAAAAAAATGTCGGCGCTGTGGCTGACGAAAGGAACGCCTCTTTTTTCACGGTCAATAGTCTGGAGGTAGCAATTTTTAATCTAGAACGAAAAATTAAAATTATTTCGAAAGAAGAAGGTTGAATCTACTAAAGTACTTAGGATTTTTGAGAAATATTAATTTTTTCGAAAATGTTGAACAATTATTTATTTTTTATTAGAAATACCGTCGAAAATCGGTCATAAAACCGTTATAGTTCAATGAATCGAAAATATCCTACGTGCATTACAAGCAAATATCATTAGAAAGCTACAGTTGAAATTTGAAGATGGTCGGGCAAAAATTGAAGACGCCAGAATATCGCCCAATTTGAAAAACATAGTTTTCAGAAAACGACTATAAAGTTTAATGTTCTAAAATGTTCATTTTTTCCTATTTATTTTTTTTTATACTTTCTTGTAACAAAGACAGAAAAAATGGGTTTTCATTTTGAAATGTATTGAAGGAGGACAAAAAGTGGGACTAATCGAAGATCGCTAAAAAAATTATCTTCAAATCAGCATCGCGTTCACTCGGAATCGGGACTTCACTCGGAAAATCGTATATTTTCCCCATTTAATAACTTTTTCTTCACATAAACACATCATTTTTTATTAGTTAAGGAAATATTTTAGCCCATAAAAAGGAAAAAAAAAAATTGTAAAAACAAACAAGGTAGTTTTACCCCTTAAAGATTATTGTTTGATGGGCTTGTGTAATAAACCTAATGTAGTTTGGGAAGGATGGGACATCGCCATCATCGTGTGAAATTAAAGAATTTGTTCAGAATCGCTCCTTCAGTCTAAAGCACATTTATTGGTTTTGATTTAGGAATGAGAAAAAAATAGATTGAAATCGATTTTTTTCTTAAACTACGAGGTACCATTTTGAAGACTATTACATAATGCAACTTTTGAGGCGGAGGCAAACCTCTAAGTCTAAAAATAGCTGATTAAGAAAATATTTAATAATTTAATAAAACACTAATATTAAACATTCTCATCTATATGGCTTTGAATATAGCTCTTAATTTATATGGTAATATTTTAATAACGGATGTTTCTTATTGTAAATTTAATGTAGATTCTAAAAATGTGGTCTTTATTTACGATACATTGATCACAAATTCCGAAATCTCAGTTTTTCTTTAAAAAAGCCAGTAGTTTTTAAAAGAGACAAAAGTTTGAGTAGCTCCTCTACATTTTCAGATAGAACGCTCATTTTTGCGCCCCTGAACTACAAATAATATGCAGAATAAACCCCTAAAGTTATGACATCTCAATGTGGAACACCCTGTATAACGTTTTCTGAATTTATTCCTGCAAAAATTAGCTCGCCCCCAACATCGAAGTCAAAACAGATTCTCCCTGGACTATAAGTAATTTCTGCTGCCGTACGTTTTCGGTACATATTTGTATATATATATATATATATATATATATATATATATATATATATATATATATATATATATATACCCCTTTTTTTAAATATTTCTTTGGAGTAGGTGTTTACTTAACATGCAGTCATCTCTAGCCAAATCTTTACCACCGCCAGTCATAGTCAGCCAATCTAATGATCTGTTCACAGCCAACGCATCTACGTCAGGAATATCAACCAACCAGCCTTTGCAAACACCCAAAGATCTACAAAATGAACCAATTCCTAAACCCCCAGCCATTTATGTAAGGGGAGTTACACATTTTATTAATTTTGCAAAAGAATTAGAACTTGAACTTGGACCATCCGAATTCAGTTGTCGATCAAACATGGATGTTATCACCGTCAAACCAACATCTCCAGACGCATATAGAAAAGCAATCCAATAACTGAAAAACAAAGATCTACAGTTTTACACCTACCAACTACAAGAAGAAAAGTCTTTCCGAGTTGTAATCAGGCACTTACACCCAACCACGCCAGAAGAAGATATATTACAAGCCCTGGAAGAGATTGGTTTCAAAGCAAGAAATGCCAGAAATGTCTTGCACCCACAGACAAAAGCTCCGTTGCCCTTGTTTTTCGTGGACTTAGAGCCAGCCTCAAACTGTAAAGACATATTCAAACTTACAAGACTCCTCTATACGAGTGTTGTAGTAGAAGAGCTACGCAGAAAAGAAGGGCTTATACAGTGCCAAAGATGTCAGGGCTTCAATCACACAAAGAACTTTTTTACTTTGAATCCCGCATGCGTAAAATGTGCCGGTCCTCATCTCACAGCTGACTGTACAAAAAAATCCAGACAAGAGAAGGCCAAATGTGTACATTGTCAAGGAGACCATCCGGCTAACTACAGGGGCTGTCAAACGTATCAAGAGCTTCTCCGGAGCTACCACGACAGATAGCTCTGCCAGAACTGAAGACAAGCGCATATCAAGAAATCCCTCTCAGCCAAGTTCTGCATCACAGCAGATTCCACTTCAACCAGTAGCAAAGGTTTCCAGTGTTCCACCACCAACCAGAACCAGCCAACAATCAGAAACTACTCAACAGCCCCAAACACCAGACGGTCCAGCTGCTTCAGGTCTTTCTTTACATACTTATGCTTCAGCTACCAAACCTTCATCCTCATCTCCTGATATTTCATCTTCTTCTCATTCCTCATCCCTAGACGAAATGCAATCTTTACCTTCCTCCCTTAATGTATTCCTCGTTGAAATAAGATCACTCCTAATGCCCTTGATTCTTCTAGTAGAAAAACTCTCTCACCTCCCCCTCCATTCTGCTCAAATATGACTCATCCCCAATTTAGGCCACTCACTGTCCTCCTCTGGAACTCAAACGGATTACTTAACCACACCGACGAACTGACTATGTTTCTTAAAAACAAAAACATTGACGTAGCTTTACTAACCGAAACACACTTAACTCCACGTAACACTTTTTTCATTTCTGGATACAAAACATACAGGACCGATCACCCTGACGGGACTGCCCACGGTGGATCTGCAATAATTATTCGTGCAACACTTTCTCATTTCCCATTTCCAAACCAATTTCCCTCTGATCCTTTCCAAAGTACAACTATCTCTCTCCAATCTTCCCAATTCCCCATCACAATTTCAGCCGTATACTGCCCTCCTAATAGATCTGTTTCCTCTACCACTTTCCACTCATTCTTCCAATTCCTTGGTCCACGTTTTCTTTCCGGTGGCGATTTCAATTCCAAACACCCTGCGTTCGGTTGTAGAACAGCAAACCCTCGAGGAAGAGCTCTTCTCCAAACCCTTTCCTTCATTCCATCCAAAGTCATTGCTCCTTCATCCCCTACTTACTGGCCAACATCCCGTTCTAAACGTCCCGATATTATCAACTTTTTTATAACTTCCGGTATCTCACAAATCCCTTCCGATGTCCAAACATTAGATGACCTATCCTCTGACCACAGCCCTGTTATACTTTCTCTCAATTCTAATGTTGACCTTTATTCTATCCCTTCCTATCATACGCTCACTCCTGGACCAGTTGACTGGAAATCCTTTCAAGACACCCTAGAAGAACCCTAGACCTCAACATTCCTCTAAAAACAAACACTGAAATAGACGACGCAGTCCATAACTTCACACTTGCAATCCAACAAAGCTTACACAGAGCAAACATCTACAAAACACCTCGACGACGTAAAACAAATGATTACTTACCTACAAACATACAAAACTTACTGAATGAGAAGAGAAGAGCAAGAAGGATATGGCAAAACACGAGGTATCCATCAGACAAAACTCGACTAAACCAACTTACAAGGGAATTAAAAACTGAACTTAGGAAACACAGAAACGACCAATTTGAATCCTATACAAAAGAACTTACTACATCTGACAAAACACTTTGGCAAGCTACGAGAAAAATCCTCTCCTATAAATCCTCCCGTCATCCCCTTCGTCGAGAAGATGGTTCCTGGGCCAAAACTGACGAAGAAATATCCCATACCTTTGGCCTACACCTCACCAAAGTCTTTACTCCTCACCATGATATCAATGATCCTGACCATACTCTCCTTGTCTCTAGTCAACTGGACACTCCTCTTCAACTATCACTCCCACCAAAAGCCTTTAATCCTAAAGAAATCCTGTATGCTATCCAACATCTTCCTCCAGAAAAAGCCCCTGGATATGACCTTATCACTCCCAAAATCCTTAAGAAACTCCCGAAAAAAACCATTCTCTTCCTAACTTATATATATATATATATATATATATATATATATATATATATATATATATATATAATGCCGTACTCAGAACAACATATTTCCCCATCCTCTGGAAATTTTCAGTTATTCGGATGATCCCAAAGCCTGGTAAACCTATTCACCAACCTTCGTCATATCGCCCTATATCACTCCTTCCAATAATGGGCAAAATCCTTGAAAAACTCCTTCTCAAACGCCTTTATCCACTCCTGGATCCCATTATCCCATCTTCCCAGTTTGGTTTTCGCCACTCCCACTCCACTATTCACCAATGCCACCGTATCGTCGACAGCATATCCTCATCCTTCATTCCTTCCTCATTCCTTCAAGAAAGCTTTCGATCGAGTGTGGCACCAGGGCTTGCTGTTCAAAGTCAATGAAACCCTACCTTCAACATATTACCTACTAATAAAATCCTATCTCTCTGACCGTTTTTTCCAGACATCCTATGGTACCTCATTATCTCCAATCTTCCCCCAACGTGCCGGTGTCCCACAAGGTGGAATTCTCAGTCCCGTTTTGTTCCTGGCTTATACGGCTGACATCCTTTCCCATCCCCAAACTTCCATCCACATGTTTGCTGACGACACCGCTATTTTCACTGTTAACCAAAACCCAATTCTTGCCTCCAAATCCTTTCAAGAACACCTGTACCTACTTCAACCTTGGCTAACTAAATGGAAAATCAAAGTAAATACAGAAAAATCTAGCCATGCAACAATCACACTTCGTAAATCAAGCTGCCCACCAATAACCCTCCAAAACATTCAAATTCCACAGAAATCGCAAGTAAGATACTTAGGACTGATATTAGACAAACGTTTAACTTGGAAGCCACACATAACACAGAAAAGACAGGAACTAAACAGACGCTTTAGACTTTTATCACGCTTACTGGACAAACGCTCGAAACTTTCATTGACTAACAAACGACTTATATACAATACCATACTCCGACCAATATGGACGTATAGACTTGAACTATCGGGTTCCACTAAACCTTCCAATTCCTACAGAATACAAACAATGCAATCCAAAATCCTTCGAAAAATATCCAATGCTCCTTACTTTGTCTCGAACCAAACTCTCCATAATGACTTCAATATCCCCTTTATCCTATCCCTGGCCAAATCAGTCTATCAGAAGTTTCATTCCAATCTCCCCGGCCATCCAAATCCTTTGCTAAACTCTCTATCCTCCTTCCGTAATCCACAAAATCCTCATAGAAGGCTGAAGCGGCGGTGGCCTAGAGACAATTTGTTTTGACATGCCATCTGTAATGCTCAAAATTTATTGTGGGTTTTGTAATTGTACATATTCCCACATCACGCCTTACATTGTTAATTTTCCAATACCAAAAAAATTACTGGAAATATGTTTACATATTGTTGTAATTATCAATAAAGGTTTAAAAAAAAAAAAAAAAAACATGCTGAGAAGATGTAGTTCCTGCTAGTCATTTTTATTTTTTCTCTGTTCCTCAGTTTTTAATTAGATGTTGCTGTTTTTTAATTACAGTTTTTTTTCAGTACCACGCGTTAAGTAAATGAGAAGCGTGTTTATATTAGATGTTGTTTATAATAGAGGTTACGTCCATTTGTTAAGTTTTCCCATCGTCATAGCTCATTTTTTTTGTTGTTGTGAGAAATGGGTTTCATTTGCAATTTTCATATTTTCCATTGTTGTTTTTTCATTTATATATATAAATATATAATAGAGCCCTTACGGTCCAATAAAGAACGTCACCAAAATATTTTAACGAAATAAAGAACACACTAAGGGTAATTTTTAGGAATAATAATTACGGAGAAACATATTTGCTAAAAGCATAAAATATGAACCCCAGGATTTCAATAAATTTGACTCTAAAATATTTAAATTTTTTTGAGTATGATAATAACTTGTTAAAAAGAAAAAGAATTTTACAATTTGATGACATAAAAGTAGAAAAAGTGATAATACTGAGAAATAGAATCCCAGATACAACGCAAAGCAAAAATAATTTGAAAAGAAAATTAGGCGAAGCGGAAACAAGTGGAATTAATAACGAGAAACAGAAATGTATACAAACAAAAATTGATGATTTTTTCAATATTTACAATGATACCAAACGAAAAATTCTGACAAAAAGAAATGTCAAAATTGAACATATTTTTTAAAAACGGACAATGAGTGATGACAGCTCTTTTAAAAGTTCTAAAATGTTGTACAAAAATGTTGTAAATGTAACAACAATTCAGTTTTATCGAATAAAATAAAAGATATTTGCAAGGACTTGGGAAAAACTACATGGTCTTACAGCAACAAACTAAAAAATAGTTTAGAAAAGGGGCAGATACTATAGAGATATCTGATTCTGGACCATACGGCACACTAGGGAGATAGTGTGGTCAGTACTATGCTCCGGCCGCCTGATTTTCCCCTTGAGTGCTTCCCGCGTGAGGCCGAATTCAACCCATGAACGAAGACACTAGAAGATAAAAGTCTTCAGTGCTTGCTCGGGATTTGAACTCAGGTCCTCCAACTTATTAGTGCAGTGCTCTACCACTGAGCTAACCTCGTCCCCAAGGGATACTAAATATAATATTTATAAAATTAATAGCGCAGATTGTAACAAGATTTATATTGAAGAGTCTTCGCAGTTACTCAGAAAGCAGATAAAACAACACGTGAAAATGTTGATGATGTTGAAGATAATAAAAGTGCTCTAGCTCATGAGCGTATATAGAAAATAATTTCGGAGGGGGCTGGGAGTATTTCGGGTGGGGGATGAGAGCATTTGGGGAGTATGGAATACTAACAATCTAGAACTTGTAATAGTTAGGCAATTAAAACACGCTATTGCGCCCAATAAAAACTATTTTTTCTGAACCAAGTGATCTTATTTAATTTATTTTTAAGGTTTTTATGATATATTTTTACCAATTTTGGGGGGGGGGGGTGGGGCTGCAGCACCCTCAGCTCCCCCCCTTTATATACGCCTATGCTCTGGCTAAGCATTCCATATAGTATAAGCACTTATTCGACTTCGCAAATGTAGAAATTATAGAAAAGGATAGAAACTTGAAGAAGCGAAAAATAAAATAAATCATTCATATAATAGAAAACACCAGATATAACATATTTGAATAGTATATTTTTTAATTTGATAAACAAAATTTATTTAATTTTTATCCAGTGGCAAAATCTAAAGAATTTATTTTATTATAATGGACTAATCTTTTTCTGGATGATCGGTTTTTGATTTTTGGAATCAAGATCGGGTTTGGACGTGGACATTGCACGGGAAGGATCGCCTTAATACAATTTGGCTGTATTTTTTAGTTTAGCTCCTGAAGAGGCACCTAAGGTGTGAACCATGTAGAGGAAACATAAAATGAATTGACTTTGTTAATTCAATTTTGTTGACCTTCCGCCTGAAAAATATTGGACTAAAATTGATATGTCTTACAAGAGGAGTATACAGTGGTGGGGTCACCGATTTGGCCCAACTTTTTCTTGCGATTCTGCATCGCAATGTGCCTTAGGAGCCGAGAAATAAAATAAAATAGGTTGAAAATGCTTTATTTTATATATCGAGTCTAGAAAATGACATCTACATGATTCTTTCACCAATTCATTTGTTCTATAGAGTAGATTAAAGAAAAATATAATCGTTAAACAATAATTTATATTTCCTCAAATGAATTCAAAAATATCCTCACGTTTTCAAATAAACTTTCTCGAAAAAGGAGTCTTTCTTTTTTTGGAAGAGCTCAAGAATCTAAAAATCGGATTATCTCAAGGGGAGATATTAAATTTCAAAACGTCACGTTACTTTTTCGCTTACAAATCTTTAGTCTCTTCCGGACTGGGAAAAATTGTTATTTTTTGTTTTCAATGATATTTACCACATTAGGGTTTCTTGGGGTGCTGATTTTAAATCTGCTATTATTTTTGGTACGAAATATAAATTATTGTTTAACGATTGTATTTTTTCATTAATCTACTGTATACAACAAATGATTTGGTGAAAGAATCCAGTATTTCGCTCAGTTGGGATTTGAAACGAAACCCTCCATCTGACTGAACGGGTTCTATTCATGGAACATCTACAATAGAATGGAATGTTTGAATATTTCGGTTTGATGAAGATGAATGCAGAATGGTACATACACACATCATCGGAAGAAACCCACGCTTTGAAGAACAATGGCGTCTCCGGATCTTCCTGGACCAGTAAGGAGCAGTGGGTTTTCAGTTCGTCTTATTGTATGCCATCATACATAGCCATGTTTTATTGTTCACAAAATGACACACATACCTCGATGACCTTGAGTCCTAAGGCGTTAGCACTTCGTGTCTAAGATTTTTGGTTCGATTACCACAAGAGATTGTAAAAATCTTTGATATTTATAAATGAGTCAACCTTTTTCAAAAGGAGCCTAAATAATAATTGTTATTAATTAATTGTTGGGGAAACGAAAAAAACTATTTTAGGATGTAAAAAAAAAAAAAAAAAAAAAATCAGTCCCGTAACAGGCCACAAGGGCCCAGAGGGGCAGATACTGTAGAGGTATCTGATTCTTGACCATAAGGCACACTAGGGAGATAGTGTGGTCAATACTATGCTCCGGCCGCCTGATTTTCCCCTTGGCTGCTTCGACTGCTAGAGTCATTAGCACCCAAGGTACCCATTATTAATTAAATTTATTAAAGGCTGGGTGAGCCTAGGGACGATCTGGGACCCCAAATCCAACCCTCGAACGGCAGCACTAGAAGAAAAAATCTTTAGTGCGCGCTCGGGTTTTTAACCTGGACCTCCAGTTCATTAGTCGAGTGCTCTACCACTGAGCTAACCTCGCCCCCCTTATAGGATGTAATTTTTGATTTTTTTGGGGGACTTTTTTTGGTATTATGACACATATCGCTTTACTCGATTGGATTTCGAGTAAAGTTTTACCCTGTTACTACAATACTTGTTAAGAAAAAGTAAATAATAGTTTGGACATGGGTCGCTTTGGAACTGTATGGTGGACAAGGGTCGCTTTGGAACTGTATGGTGGACAAGGATCGCTTTGGAACTGTATGGTGGACAAGGGTCGCTTTGGAACTGTATGGTGGACAAGGGTCGCTTTGGAACTGTATGGTGGACAAGGGTCTCTTTGGAACTGTATGGTGGACAAGGGTCGCTTTGGAACTGTATGGTGGACAAGGGTCTCTTTGGAACTGTATGGTGGGCAAGGGTCGCTTTGGAACTGCATGAAATGGACAAGATGCCTTTTGATTTTTTAGAATGCTTTACTATTTTTTAAACATATAAATCGTGTTATTTGTGAAATGATCATTACTCTTATAGATCCAGTTTATTATTTAAATTTTGGTATAGTTTTATCACCTAAATGAGAAAAAACTAACATAAAATAACAAAAAAATATTTAAATTTTAACGTCCATTATTATTAACTACGAATTTCAGGACGGGCTATCCATAGGTTACCACCCTTTTCTAGCCAGTACAGGGCTGATGCCTTTTCCTTTTTCTAAAGAAAAGCCACCACCCCATAGTGGGAATCGAACCCACGACATTTGGCATAATAATTCCAGTTAGAACAGAAGATTTGTAAAAGTTATAAAAAAATATAGATTTAGTATATATGCAGCCGAATCAGGTCCAAAAACATAATAGAACGTTTTAGAAGACTACGAATAGACAATCAAAGAACTGCTTACTTACATTAGACAAATCGACATCTAAAAATACATATAAAGGCCGCACTGCCAAAAAACCATTAGGGTCGAAGCAGGATAAAGGCCGCACTGCCAAAGAACCAGTAGGGTCGAAGCAGGTTAAAGGCCGCACTGCCAAAGAACCAGTAGGGTCGAAGCAGGATAAAGGCCGCACTGCCAAAGAACCAGTAGGGTCGAAGCAGGATAAAGGCCGCACTGCCAAAGAACCATTAGGGTCGAAGCAGGATAAAGGCCGCACTGCCAAAGAACCAGTAGGGTCGAAGCAGGATAAAGGCCGCACTGCCAAAGAACCAGTAGGGTCGAAGCATAATTAAAAGAAAACAAATATAGATTTTGATGCTACGAGAGAAAGTTGTAAGAATATATTTTATCGATTCAAGGCCAATCACAATTTTGTACATTTTTGTTTTTTCATTCAATTATTTCCTGTTTACGTTCTACATGTTTGTTTCCAGTTTATTTTGTTTATTGTGCTATTAGTTTATATAATTGTTGAACACTCAAATTTTTGTTGGGACCTTCTGATGTAAATAACCACACGCAAGCTCACATTACCCAAAAAATTCTAGAACACAATACAATGTAAGTACCCGTTGAAATCTTCTGCCGTTCGTTTATTTTTGTCATGCTTAGTTGCCAAATGCAAAACACACCGTAGACATACAAAATACCATCTATGAATATTTCTTTAAATTTATTTACTCATTTAATGATATTTCTGTAAAATAATTAAATTTTGTAATGTGCTTACATGACAGTTTAAAAATAAGCTTCCGCTCGTTGTTTTTTTAATTTAATTTAAATAGCAAAACTTCAGGAGGGTGTAGGGGACCGAAAAAACTAAGACAAAAAGTAACTTAGAGATTTGCGCGTTCTTGCTTCGTTTTGGAGAAAATCGCAAAAAAAAAGGCACTAAACAAGTCTTCATTTTTGTACTTACTAATTTAAATTTTTAATGGAAATAAATTGTTATTGCGAATTTTTTCAAGAAACCAATTACTAAAATTCAATCTCTTGATGCTGATATAGTTTTCTTGTACGGTTTCTGCAAAGGTAATGCTTTAGATGCTGTGCGAGGGTTTGCTCGCCTATTCGCAAATAGAAGAGTGCTGAATCGACGAGTCTTTTAGTTAACTTTCAATAGACTACGAGATGGGTTGTACTAAAGAGATGGTGGAGAGAATTGACGTGAAATGGTTCTTTTTAAAACTTAGGAATAAAATCTGTAAAAATTGCCGACAGATAGAAGCAATAATGTGCAGAATACTACAAGACAAGCATCATCACAAATGAATCAGCACGTCTGCTTACATCATTCAGTACAAACTGACCTACACCAATTTCATTTTTGATACTTTTTTTTAGCTAGGTTCCTCCCTACTTCCATAGGAAGGAAACCCGTTTATGTGGTTCAACTCATGACGCAATCCGGAAGTGCCGACTAGAAAATTTCACGCTTCAGATCCCATAGATCTCGAAAATAACAGTGGTTCCAATTTATATATATATATATATATATATATATATATATATATATATAAAACATTCAGCTGTTTGTTTGTTTTTTATAAAAATCCGTTTGGCCGAATTTCACCAATGGATGGGCATTCTTCAAAAATTTGTTTTAAAAAAAAAAAAGATATATGATAAAATAATAAATGGGCTAAAATAGTAGAATTATAAATGTAAATAATAACTATAAAACGGCGCTGCAAGTGGACATTTTAATTGTTAACAGGGTAGTTAAAATTTATATGATGTCTAGTTAAAAAAAAGTTTAATTTAAATAATAAAATTAAAAACTTTATTTCTTTTTTTTGCAGAATTATCTATTTCAAATCAGTGTTTTTATTTTGCTCTGATTACAGCTCTCTCTCTCACCCGCTCTATATATATATGTATATATATATAAACAAATTGATACTGTTTGACCGATTTCGACCTAAGTTGGCACATAGATAAGTCCTGATCCGGAGAGTGTCATAGGCTAGTTTAAAATCATCTAGGACTCAAAGATAGGAGGTCACGGGTTTGAAGCTGTGAACCCAAAGAATCACATAAAAGTGGAATGTCAGAAATGGTCACTTTTGAAAAATGAGATCGTGTAGGTTGGATGGAAACTGATTTGAAACTAAACTAATATAAAACCGTTTTTGCCTATGCAGAACGTCAGGAACTAAAAGAAAAAGTTTTATTTTTTTGCTCGATAATTTTTTGAGATTTTCCCATAAATTTTCATCAATCTATTTACCTCGATTACAACCTAAAGGAAACGATCCCCGCATCATAAAATCATTGGAGTCTTCCAATACAAACCTAATTACTCAAAATAAAAATTTCATGATCCAGAATGCAAGCTAAATAAATTATATTTCTTTGAATTATTAATTAACAAGAAAAAATGGTTCTAAAGAAACGCTTTTAGTAAATAATTTTGATATGAACTCTAGGTTTTTGAAACAAAATAAAGAAGAAAGTTCACTGGCGGGAGGAATATCGTTTTAAGTACTATTAAAAGACGGTTCACTACATGGTCCCATGTTAAGCCCTATTCTGTGCAATGCAGTCATCCCTTACCTTCATGTTGGCAGACGTTATCCTCTGTGCGTTTGACGAGAATCACTACAATATATGTATATATATACTAAGGTACTAAAAGGTATGTCTCGGAGCGGCTCCAAGTCCGCACTGCAGTCCGGCTTCGAGATCCAGCTATTTATACTGAGGAGAAGTCAAGGTCAGACGCCCACCGTCGGGTCATCGTCGCTTCGGGATTATCCCTAAAGGATGGCCTTCTCGGGATCTACCGGGAATTGGGAAGATTTATTCAACTATGTACATATATATATATATATTGATGTGGATTTTGGATTAAGCGATAGATAAGAAAATATATTAAGTATTGTGAAAAAAATATTTATTTGGGTGTACCAGCAGTTTAGAACATTAACGATCCTAGGTTATTTTAAATCGTATAAATTCCAAAGGATTATCATAGAGTCCTTATGACCGAGAGAATCGTCACTGGTTGTAGCTGGAGGAAGCGCTTTCCATGTAGAGTGTTATCAAAATAGCAGGCCAGTTCCCATGTAGAGTGTTATCAAAATAGCAGGCCAGTTCCCATGTAGAATGTTATCAAAATAGCAGCCCAGTTCCCATGTAGAGTGTTATCAAAATAGCAGGCCAGTTCCCATGTAGAGTGTTATAAAAATCGCCTGTCAGTTTCCATGAGAGTGTTATCAAAATCGCCTGTCAGTTTCCATTGGAGTGATATCAAAATCGCCTGTCAGTTTCCATGGGAGTGTTATCAAATTCGCCGGCAAGTTTCTATGGGAGTTTTATCAAAATCCCCGGCCAGTTTGCATGCGAGTGTTATCAAAATCCCCGGCCAGTTTCCATGGGAGTGTTATCAAATTCGCCGGCCAGTTTCTATGGGAGATTTATCAAAATCCCAGGCCAGTTTGCATGGGAGTGTTATCAAAGTCGCCAGCCAGTTTCTAAGCGAGATCGCCATGACTAAGTGTTGGAACAAATCGGTTGGACGTTTTCTACGTGTCATTGTTGATGAACCAAAACAGAAAAAATTGAGAAAGAGCATTTATTTTTCACGGCGCACTGACATTTTGGCCGTTAGCACCAACATCTATGGTGCAGCTGGGAATTTGCTCATAGGAATCTGAAATTAGAAAAATCCCTGCTGCAGGTGAGAATCGAAGCCACATTTCCAGCATGAGAAGCCAAAGCGTTAGCCACTAGACCACGGGGAGACCCTAAGAAAATATATTCTTTTAATCGCTTGAAGATATCTAATTGAAATATATAGATTCATTCGATTTTCCCGTGAGCTGCAGGAAGTCCAAGTCTGAACTGCTCCAAGGTATGTATATTCTATTCTACATATTTCTGACCAATGAAATATAATCAATTTTTGGATTTAGGTGTACGTCATCAAAATAGTAGGTACTTCCTTATTTAATGACTGCCTCACATTTTTCGTGGTGTCCATGCCGTGTTCTCATGCTCCTACGCCACTTATATCCACTATATAAATGAATATGTATTTGGAAAACGTTTGATATAAGAATTTCCAGATTGTGTCATCGGCGGAGTTTACGAAGGGAGCGAGGAAACCCGCTAACATATAGCCAATGCCCAGAAACCTCAAAAAGCGGCTTCATGAAACACCCATGCTGTATCAATCAAGAAGATTCACCTTAGGCAGTGAAAATGTAATTTTGAAAATTCTTAATAATTAGAAGATTTAGTCTGACGTATTGTATATGTGTTTATATACAATATATATATATATATATATATATATACACACACACACACATATATATATATGTATATATATATATATATATATATATATATATATATATATATATTGTATATAGACACATATACAATACGTCAGACTAAATCTTCTAATTATTAAGAATTTTCAAAATTTGGGCCGAAAAACCTCACGGTCTTCAGCGCCCCACCATGTTATTATAATGCGCAACGACACATCCCATGTTCTGGCCCTAGGTGTGCTTTTCTTAGGGAGAATTCTCTGTTTTTTTTTTTTGTTTCGTTTTTCATTTATTCTATTTATATATTTTTCTGTTGTTATTTTTAGCGCGGTTCCTCCCTCCTCTATAGGGAGGAACCCCGCTTATAAGGTTGATGCAATGAAACAATCCGGAAGTGCCGACAAGAAAATTTCGCGTTTCAGAACCCCTAGAGGCCGAAAATAACGGTGGTTCAAATTTGTATATATATATATATATATATATATATATATATATATATAAATATGTATATATTTATATATATATATATATATATATATATATATATATATATATATATATTTGTCTGTTCGCTCATTTCTGGCTTCCCTGATGGTCCGATTTTGATGAAATTAGGTACAAAAATCTGTCGTCCAATTTGAAAGGTCAAGTTCGTTAACCAGCACAATCCGCCCACTGGAAGATGGCGTTTGGAGCGAAATTCGCGCAAAAAAAATCGTAACGCTTACGATTTTGAGTTCATAAGCTTGTAAGTACTCTTTTTATAGGCTTCTTGGGCTAGGAAAACGAATGGAACCATTTTCAAGGCGGTAGCTTTAACCGTTTTCGAGAAAGCTGAAAAAATAATGTTTGAATGCCGTTTTTGGTTTGGGTACTTAGAATCATGGGATTCAGTTGAAACATTTACTGCATGTTCTACTTTCATTAAAACTAATATGTTGAAATTTTGGTTGCGTTTGGAGTTAAGGAAGGGTTATAATAAAATATTTTATTAACAGACATAAAAAAGTTTTGGTAACTTTGTATACTTTCCTTAATATCTCGAAAAAGGTTGAGAATTTGGGAAACGGAAGAATACCATTAGAAAGCTTAATAAATGCTCTACGAAAAAGATTCTAATAAAAGTTTTGATTAGGCGATGTCAATGGGAGAAATAAGTGCTTAAAACTTTAAAGTAATTGATTTCGCTTATTCGAACTGTTCTTTTTGTCTTTGATTTTGATACTTAAAATTATGGGATTCAGTTGAAACATTTTCTGTATGTTTGAATTCCATCAGCACTAATATGTTAAAATTTTGGTTACGTTTGGAGCTAAGGAAGGATTAGAATAAAATATTTTATTAACAGACATGAAATGTTTTGGGAACTTCGTATACATTCCCTAATATCTCGAAGACAGTTAGGAATATTGGTAAACGGAGGGTTACCATGCGAAAGCTTACTAAATGTTCTACAAAAAAGATTCGAAAACAATTTTTGATTAGGCTATGTCAATCGGAGAAATAACTGCTTAAACTTTGAAGTAATTGATTTCGTTTATTCGAACGGTTCTTTTTGTTTGTTTTTATTCCTTGTGATTTTTAAATTGCTTAAAGTTGGATAATGTATTTGACAATAAAACAGATTAATTAAAATAAGAAAAACAATTCATTGTTAAAAATATATCAGGCTGTACCGTATGAAATGTCAGTTTTGGATTTGTCGATTTCCTTCAAATGTCTTGAAACTGTCGAGGCTCCTACTCCGAGTTCTTTGGCATATTCCCTAGTGTTTTTAATTGCTTATAGTAGTCAAATGTATTTGTCAATAAAATAGGATACGTATAATTAGAATCAATATTTTGTTTGTTAGAATTCGAAGATGCCGTATGAATATCTAGATTACAGTACTGGTGTTGATTTCGTTCTTTAGAATTATTCTTGGTATTCCCTATTTTCATCTGTTACCCATAGTTTTTTATTGTTAGTAGGTTTTTCTTATTGATTATAGAATATAAATCTATTTGGCTATAAAACAGGATACGTGTACGTAAAATTAGTGACAATATTTCGGAGATTTCTGAGCGAAATACTTTTAAGATTTTCTACCACCACGAACGGCTTTTTTCCTCTATTTTTATCCACTAGATAGGCTATATCTTGCATATTATTCTATATAAGTTTTATTCAGCAGGGGATTCTGATGAAATGTCGTATTTTTGCTGTGGATTTTAAACACGATGTATCTAAGATTGGATAACATTAGCGAGTCTACATAGTTAAGAACCGACGACGGAGGATTACTTCTTGCTATGATTTAGTCTACATATGTATATTAAGTCCTAAATCCAAAAAATAAACTTCACAACGGTTAGATACTATGAGGGAATATGGCGGTTCAATGCCCGTAGAAACAAGGGGGCCGCAGGAAATTTACCTGCTAAGAGTTAATCCTCAAGAGCTGTAAATATACCCCAGGTATCTGCCGACACAAATACAAATCCTAGGCGGAGAGCACCCCAAAAACTCAGTTCCAAACATAAGGTTATATACTAAATATTCATAAAGACTACTTAGTTGTAAACCGATTCATCAATTAGCAATCAATAGTTTTCAACAAAGGTTATATACTAAATATTGATAAAAAGTATTTAATTAGAAAAAAAACAATATTCCACAAGACTTGTTTTTGGTCCATTTGTGTCTACTCCATAGACTTAATTAGGTATATTATTCTATTGTAGTTGGGCAACTAAACTTTGTTTTATTTTGTTAAATAAAGTTTTTTTTCTTGACATGTTATTCGTCAAGACTTACTAGATAGGTTTTATTCGGCATATTATTCTATATAGGCTATATTAGGCAGGGTATTCTACTCAATCTTGTGTACTTCTTCTTGATTCTTCTGTACATGGGCGTATATAAAAACAATTTCGGGGGGGGGGCTGAGACCATTTCCAGGGTATGGAATACTAAATATTTAGAGCTTGGAATAGTTTTAGGCAACTAAAACGCTATTACACGTAAAATAAAATATGTTTTATGAACTAAGTGATCTTATTTAATTTATTTTTAAGGGTTTTACGAGAAGTTTTTATCATCAATTCAAAATTTCGGGAGGGGCTGCAGCCCCCTCAGCCCCCCCTCATATACGCCCATGCTTCTGTATCCTCTAGAAAGGCTTTATTAGGCATATTTTGTATTGATTTATAGAGCTTTGCTTTAGAATAAGAGCCAGATTCTGTAATTTCCGCTTCTGTGTAAAAGTTAGCTACTGTCGGTGTCCCTGACGCCTTAATATCACTTTTATTCGAGATGTTCGAGAGGATTTTGACAATTTTCACGAGATATATAAAAAAAATAACTTTATTTCTTTTCTAAGCTTATCAAATGGCACTAGGGACATGAACGGAACCGCGCTAAGATGCTGCAGTTCCTGCGAGTCGGACTTTTTCTTTTGCTTCTTGTATGATATATATGTTTTTCCTATTTATTTTTTTATTTTATTTTAATAATTCTGCCCCAACCCTAATGGGTCATTGGGTCATTCAGGTCTTTTATATGTGTTTGTAAATGTTGGTTTGTCTGAGGAAAGTTGGTAATTTTTTAATTGTTTGTTGTTCGTCTCCTAAAACTCCCTGTAATGTATTGGATATTCCCAGTGTTTGTGTTGTTTGGTCGTATTTGCGGCAGTTTGTTGTTCGTCTCCTAAAACTCCCTGTAATGTGTTGGATATTCCCAGTGTTTGTCTTGTTTGGTCGTATTTGCGGCAGTTTGTTGTTCGTCTCCTAAAACTCCCTGTAATGTGTTGGATATTCCCAGTGTTTGTCTTGTTTGGTCGTATTTGCGGCAGTTTGTTGTTCGTCTCCTAAAACTCCCTGTAATGTGTTGGATATGCCCAGTGTTTGTCTTGTTTGGTCGTATTTGCGGCAGTTTGTAAGTATATGTTCGACTGTGAGTTTTGTATCGCATGTGTTGCATGTTGGGTGATGGAGGTCGTTTAGGAGGTAGGTGTGGGTCAATCCTGTGGGTCTTATTCGTAGTCTTGTCAAAACGGTTTCTTATCTTCGAGAATGTCGCTATCCTGTTGTCCAATTGTCATTGTTCTTATTTTTTCCTATTTATTCTATAATCAAATGTATTTTGACAAGGACAATAATTGGGCTTATTTAATACAAATAATAGACACAAATATGAAACTATTTTTTATTAGAAGAAACTTAATTTGTCTATACGATTATATATTTGTAAAAAAAAATGAAATACAGACCAAAATTACAAAACCTTACTGAGTCAATCCATATCAAGTGATCCGAAGGTGGTTGCTTGACGATTTAAGAAAAAATTATATTTTTACCACGAATTACACATGGAATCAGTAGTTCAAAACAATTTTTAAACATTTTTTGGAGTCAACCGTTAGAAAATGACAGCCCTCTTTGTTTCACCACGCATGCTGATTTTTCTGTTTATAAGCTCTTACGGAAGACTCTTTTTCTCAGGACTGGTGAATCATAAACTAATAATTCAAATACCATTGTTTTCCTTATAGTCTTCTCTATATTTTACGTCTTCTTCACTTTTTGAATATTTTGAAGTCCAATATCTGAAAACTGCCATTGACAATTTTTGGCATAGTAGGGGGATTTTTGGCGCGATGATAAACCTAGGTAAGTAGCTTGTATTAAAAGTCTTCTTAACCCTTATATTTGTTACCTTATTTTTTTTATAAATTTTTAAACTTCACATTTTTGCAAATGTTGATAACTTTAGGCTTAACATGATAGTTCAAAACTATTTTCACACTGTAATTACATGACAATTGTTTACATCAAATTTAATTTTAAACAAAGCAATATTTAGTAGGATATCCATTAGCATTTATAACAGTATCTTCAGTCCCTTTATTAGAATGATTTTGACACCTTACTGTGTTATATATCTCCTGTCACTGAGCCTCTATATCAACGCACTTTTCATGAAGTGTTTTATGCACTTTGAAATTTTGCTATAATGTACCTCTTAGGTAGATAAGAAGGTATATATGTGTTTCCTGGACATATCTTGGAACACCAGGTACTGCGCATAGGGGAAAGGTGCAAAAACAATATTGCCCAAAAATAGTGTTTTATTCAGAAGGCAACTATTATTAATGAAAAAAATTACAAATTAAGGCAATTTTAAAATTAATAATAAAGAAGGCAGGTACTTTTAAGGGGGTTAAAATGTAAATTAAAAAAAAAAAACAATGTACCTAGTTTTTATTTTTAATATTAAATGAACGCTGCGATTTAAACAGCGTCTTCAATAAACATATTTGAAAATAATTGTAAAAGGGCAGACACTTTTGTGGGGTTTAATTATCAGAGAACATAAAAATAAATGTTGCCTATGATAGACTGCAATACACTGCGCGTAACCGTAAGAGTGCATGAGACGACCGCGCAATGTTGGTTGTTTTCTGTGCTCTCATTGGTTCTTGCTCACATGATCTTGTACAGATGTTCCGGTTTTAATGGCAGCGCGAATAAAACTCTCATTTAATATTAGAATAAAAACAATTAATTTTTTTTTTACCTGTTATACCCCTTAAAAGTGTCTGCCATATTTATTATTCATTGTAAAATTGTCTTAATTTTACATTAAAGATGGTTGGCTTCTGAATAAAACTCTATTTTTGGGAAATATTTTTTTGTGCCTTTTCCCTATGCGCAGTACCTGGTGTTCCAAGGTATGTCCAGGAAACACTTATATACCTTCTTATATATCCATGATGTATATTATAGCAAAATCTCAAGATGCATAAAACACTTCATGAAAAGTGCGTTGCTGGCTCTCGGACTAATAGGGTTTAGTTCATCTCTTCGACTTGGCCATTCAAGAATGTTGAAGAATTTCTTGTTCTATTACTTTTTCGCGCTACTATACCATATATATAATTTCAGAGATAGATATATGTACGTAGAATTCCAGAGAAATACATTTCCTTTTAACAGGAACCACTGGAGAAAAATGCAACAAATCGGAAAAATAAACTGTTAAATAATAATGAAGAATGTTTGGAAAATGTCAAACGTATGAATTCTATTTACTAGATAATCCACACCGATGGCCCCCATTAAAATGTATATATCTATATATATTCTTACTAACACGGATTACAGGTCTAAGCTAGGCCTTGGCCCCACTGAGAATTTATAGCTATGCCTGTACATCTTCCTGCTTCCTTCGTCATTTTCGAACTCTCTCAGCCACCTCGGGATATAATCGAAGTTATCAAACCATGGCAGCAACTCTGCTGGATTCCTGGCCACAATAGCTTATGAGG
The DNA here is from genome assembly GCA_946811695.1 of Gonocerus acuteangulatus. Classification (NCBI taxonomy): domain Eukaryota; kingdom Metazoa; phylum Arthropoda; class Insecta; order Hemiptera; family Coreidae; genus Gonocerus; species Gonocerus acuteangulatus. The sequence continues at coordinate 80,243,130 of OX328128.1, forward strand.
TTAAGACAAAGGGGATTTAGCAGTCAAACAAGTTATTAAAGAGGACATTCCTTCGCACATCCTGCCGTCGGATGCTGTGGCATATCTAAAATATCTTAGACGAAGACAAGGGATGGTTGGGATACGGCTATTTGAGGGAAAACGTCAGACCTTCAGGAAGAAATCTATATTGGACTTTTCGGCTGCACTTCGGCAGCCTTCTTCAGCTAAAAATAAAGATATACAGCTTATAAGTAGAAAAACAGTCAGTAATGAGGGTAGTTTGTACATAATGACAATACATTTTGAAACCAATCTTATTTTTAAACAATGAACATTCGGTAGATACGTAGTTATTATAGAAAATGTGGTTGTCAGTAAGGAAAACGAACAAGCTTTTAGCTGAAGAAGGTGCCAAAGTGCAGCCGAAACGTCCAATACAGATTTCCTCCTGAAGGTCTGACGTTTTTTCCTCCTAGCCGAATCCCAACCATACCTTGTCTTCGTATCACTACAACGGCTAACTATCTCCATCTCCATTATAAAATATCCTATTTTCTCAAAGTGGTAACATGAATGGTGGTTTTTTTTTTTAGCGAAGGAGTGCATAACATATATTTGTCGGGTGGACCTAAATGTTACAAATAATGTGTCCGCTGGCGTTCGCGCATGCGCGTAGGCCATGTACGAAAAAGAATACTATATGTCATACGAGTTAACCCAGAAAAATCTTCGCACATAACATTCACTCTTCGAAGATCCAAATGCCCTTCCGTCAATCTTTTCCAAAGTGAAATCAGTGAAAAAACCCAAGTTACCTACCTCGGCCTTACCCTCGACAAACGACTTACCTGGAGCCAACACATACAAAAGAAAAGACAGGAAACAAACAGACGTTTTAGACTTCTAACTAGACTACTAGATTCTCGCTCCAAACTATCATTACAGAACAAGAGGCGGATATATACTGCAATACTCCAACCCTCCTGGACGTACGGCTTGGAAGTCTGGGGGTGTGCCAAGCGATCCAATATCCTCAGAATCCAATCTCTCCAATCCAAAATACTCCGTAAAATAGTCAATGCTCCATTCTATGTCTCCAACTTCACTATCCACAATGACCTAGAAATCCCCTTTGTCCAAACCTTGTCCAAAACCCGATACCTGAACTTCCACTCCCGTTTGCCTGGTCACTACAATCCCCTAATCAACAAGTTATCCTCATCCACCATTCCCGGTAACCCTCTCCGTCGCCTTAAGCGCAAATGGCCTAGAGACCTATTATAAACTAAGGTTGTAAAATATAAACTTCAAATGTAAATAGCCATACAAAGACCAAATGTAAATACCCCTGTAAATTTCTAGTTAATAGGTTTTGGCCACTGGGCTTTTTTTTTTCTTCCTACTGATATATCATGATTTTAGACAAGAACAAAAGAATTATAAAAAATACATTATTGTATAGTATAATTTTCAAATAAAGATATATATATATATATATATATATATATATATATATATATATATATATATATATATATATGTCATACAGTACAGTACATAGGTTTGTCGGGTGGACCTAAAGCATATTTATGTTCCTGAATTTAAGCAGAAGGCTGTAAACAAAATTTTTTTTTTTCTTTAATAATTGTCCTTGACGCAGTTTTCCTATGAGCTCGAGATTTAAAGTGTAAACCTTTGCTCAAAGAGTTGAATGTTTTCTCTTCAAAATGAGCTACCTACCTATTGAATCATGGGCGTATATAAGGGGGGGTCGAGGGGGCTGCAGCCCCCCCCCAGAAATTTTGATTTGATCGGCAACAATTTTATAAAACCCTTAAAAATAAATTAAATAAGATCATTTAGTTCATAAAACATATTCTATTTTGGGTGTAATAGCGTTTAAGTTGGCTAAAACTCTTCCAAGATCTAAAAATTGTTAGTATTCCATACACCGGAAATGGTCTCAGCCCCCCCGAAATTTTCCCAGCCCCCTCCGAAATTATTTTCTATATACGCCAATGTATTGAATCCAAAGACACCCCTACCTCTAGCCCTCTAGAAGGGGTATTCTGTTTTAGGATTATGCTCTGGAGATAATTGCTCAAATTCTGCTTCCTGATTGATATAAGATGAGCCACTACTCGGTGGTAAATCCCAAATGAATTTTTCATCGTCCATTACTGGTTAACGGTTTTTCCCGCGCTCCGGAATCTACTATCAGGGCCACGCCGAGTACAAAGCCTCATTCTTTGTTTACATTCTTATCAGCTGCCATTATCACTGGAATCGAGAAGGAATGTGACATTTTATGTCATTTTAGCTTCTAAGTTTATTAACACATGTTTGTGACAAGTGTTGGGCAAAACTAACGTTAGTCTACTAAACTAACGTTAATTCATTCTAACTAAAAATAAACTCACGTTATATTATTAGTTTTAGTTTAGTTTTAGATTTGTAAACCATTAATCATGTGTTGGAGTATTTTCTTAATAAATATTTGTTTTTATTTTTAGTATCCGTTTTAGTATGGTAATTCGTTTAATTTAAGCAAAAGTGACCTTAATTTATGATTTTAGTTTTTAATTCAATAATTTATTTATTTACGGAGCTTCACAACGATAAGGCGATTTGCTCACATAAATGGTTAATAAAACAAAATGAATAAAAAACAATATAAAATTTATACAAAAAAAATATAAATAAACGATAAAATAAGGAAATAGATAAAAATAAAATACACAAGAAAAATTACACAATTAATTAATAAAAATTGAGAAAATTATGATAAGTGTGAGACCTCAACGAACTTGATTGGTCCATTTGGAGCCAAGTTACAGCTTATATCTGAGTATTTAACATGTCTTTTTTTGCAAACAAGTTGTGAGTTCTTAAACAAAAATTGGCCTAAGGCCTTTGGAGGCGATTCTTGAACTGATGCAATCCTTAAAATCCCGCAATGCAACCCTTAAAAATTTCTCCATGTTTGATTCGAGCAATGTATTAATTGAAGTAAATTATTTATTTATTAAGAGTTTCACAACTTTTGGCGATTTACTCTACAACTATATATCGTGATATTACAAAAACCTTTTACACATTGTATATATAAACATATTATACGAATGATGTAATATATAAACACATTATAGTGATATTATACGTCTGTACATTTTATAAATATGTGAGCCATTTAATAATAACAATAACATATCGTGAAATAATCAATTTCAATATATCATTTTTTTTTTGTAAATTTGTGTACACGTTAATTGAAGTGCCCTCTATTTTTTGGAAAAATATTTGACACTCCAAGCGGTTCTCGTTTTTGAGACATTGAGCCTCAAAGATTCACTTTTTAACATGGGTGACCGAGGCAGGGCGTATCCATGTTTACTAAATAAAAAAACCAGTTTGCTTACAATTTTTCTGAAAAACTAGTATATGATACATAATAGCAAACCTAATCTTGCTGACAGTTTTAATAGGGCAAGTGGTACTTGTTTTTGGAATATAAACACTCGAAGTCTAAATTCCGTGTTATTTATATATCTCACTCAGCACATTTCTCTACAGGAAATGTAACCCCTTGATGCAGCCGCTCAAGACGAACGGGATGAATGCAGTACTAGCGTATATAGAAAATAATTTCGGTGGTGGGGTGGGGGGGGGGGCTGGAAGCACCTAGGCATTTGGGGTGTAGGGAAAATTGTAAATATTTTAGTGTAAGATGGTAAGTTTTAAGGTCCTCTGGAACCTAGTAGACCAGGGTAAATATAGAAGAAATTTTTCGTTGTTATAGGCTGTTTTTACATAAAATGCTCTCAACAAAACAAATTTCGGGAGGAGGCCTGCAGACCCCCTTATATACGCCCATGGAATGCAGCATAAAAATGAGCTCTTGAAAGCCTGAAAAAGACATTTCTTTGAAAGATTTCTTGCAATTTAACGCAATCAGAGGTTCTGAAATCCTTTAAAGGTTAGAAAATCTGACTCGTCGGCTTGCTATTTCCTTCGAAGCGACATAATGAAACGGAACAAGAGCAGTGAGTCAAAGATCTCCCGTGAAAAACATTTCTCCACCTCGGACAGCCCTGTGACCTTGTCCCGTGACACGGTTATCCCGTGATTCACGCTCTTATATAGCGGTCGTATACAGCTCTCTTATGTCACAAGCTATTTGTGGTTTCATTTTTTTTTCGGTAATTCATGTCGGTCAAAACCCTTTCAGTGATATGTGTTCATAATGTAGAAGCTGCATTTTAACAACATTACTCAACAATGTGATCAGTTTACATGGGCATATATAGAAAATAATTTCGACAGGGGTTGGAGAATTTCGGGGGGGGGGTCTGAGAATATTTGGGGGTATAGAATACTAACAATCTAGAACTTGGAATAGTTAGCAAATTAAAACTCCCCCAAAAAAATTAATTATACCCAAACAAAATTATTTTTTCTGAACTAAGTGATCTTATTAAATTTAATTTTATGGCTTAATAATGTGTCATAAAATGTTTACCGTTTTCGGGGGGGGGGGGGGGAGGCTGCAGCCCGCTCAGCTCCTCCCTTATATACGCCCGTGTAAGTTTTCGGGGGGGGGGTCTGAGAATATTTGGGGGGTATAGAATACTAACAATCTAGAACTTGGAATAGTTAGCAAATTAAAACTCCCCCAAACAAATTAATTATACCCAAACAAAATTATTTTTTCTGAACTAAGTGATCTTATTAAATTTAATTTTATGGCTTAATAATGTGTCATAAAATGTTTACCGTTTTCGGGGGGGGGGGGGGGGGGGGCTGCAGCCAGCTCAGCTCCTCCCTTATATACGCCCGTGTAAGTTTTCGGGGGGGGGGTCTGAGAATATTTGGGGGGTATAGAATACTAACAATCTAGAACTTGGAATAGTTAGCAAATTAAAACTCCCCCAAACAAATTAATTATACCCAAACAAAATTATTTTTTCTGAACTAAGTGATCTTATTAAATTTAATTTTATGGCTTAATAATGTGTCATAAAATGTTTACCGTTTTCGGGGGGGGGGCTGCAGCCCGCTCAGCTCCTCCCTTATATACGCCCGTGTCAGTTTTCGGGGGGGGGGGGGGCTGCAGCCCGCTCAGCTCCTCCCTTATATACGCCCGTGTCAGTTTATTTCACATTGCTGACGCATTTGTCGTTAACTAATCTATAAAAAGTACCATATAAAAAAATCATTTCATTCTTTTACGTTTAGAAATGAATGCCCGTTGGCCGTGAGTGTTAAGGCGTGAGTACTTAACACTCCGTGCCAAGGTTTGTGGGTTAGATTCCCACTAGGGGTGGTGGCTTTTCTTTCGGAGAAAGGAAAGGCATCAGCCCTATCCGTTAAAATTTAAATAAATATTTAGCATTAATAAAATTAGTTTTACAAAAAGTGATATTGTCCGGAGAAAGATCAGGTTCCAAAGGACCGACTTTTTATTTTTTTTATAACTCAAGATTCGTGTTGTTATTAACGGTATCAGGCGAGTTTCGTTGTGAGTAGGTAAAAACAACGGCCATTACTGGCGAATTAATGATTTGGTTCTAGTTGCCCATACTTGATGGACCGATTTTCCACATTTTATTGCGGTTCCTCCCTCCCTCCATAGGGTGGATCCCCGCTATTAAGGTTGACTTCAACATGGCGCAATTCGGAAGTGCCACAGGGCCTCCACTTGATTTTTACATTATTTGGTGGCATCCAGGTTGCAGCGAGGAATTTTCCCAACGAGCCGTGGGATGAGACAATGGGTCCGGTGGGGATCGAACCCACCATCTCCCGCTTGTGAATCCAAGGCGCTAGCCACTAGTCCACGGGAGACCTCATTTTTTTTTAATTGTTATTACCTGGACTATAGTTTTGTATTATTTTTGGCTACATTGTATTTTTTTTCTGGTGCCCCAAGTTAACTCGTGAAATGTCGTAAACCGTAATAAATATCTATAAGTAGGAATAAGTAGGAATAATTTAAAAAAATAAATTTGGCCATTAAGCTGGAGTGGCTGCGTATAAGAGACCAATTCATGAGCAATAGAAACGGGAGTAATAAATTAAATGTTTGTTATTAATTTTTAAGTTAGTTCCATTTGATACAAAATGAATCAGTTGGGTGCATTATCTATTCATTTTAGGTTTTTGTTACATTTACCCTAATATTTTGAGGGAATATAAATTCCCAATAGCCCGATTTTGCTAGTTTTCAGAATATATTTTTTCAAGTCTTTAGAGGGTAGTGCCCTTTCTAGCTGATAGCTTAATGCGGCAGTGTAACCCATCGTCGGAACTGCCTACGAGAAGTAGCTCTCCTGGTATTGAGTGAGGCAACACTTGTAGCTAAGCAAGGACGGGGCCAAGGGGCGCCTCCACAAGTTGTCGAGGTTTGGTTGTTATGACAATAGTTCACCGCCTACACTACAGCAGCTGTATTTGAACACAGTCGCGATAAATGAAATGAAAACATTCAATCACATTCTTAATTTAGGAAGCTCATATGACGATTGCAACAAAAATGCAAAACACAAAAAAAAAATGCATTGAGAGCAGAGTTGGGCAAACGTTAGCGCGCGCTAAAAGCTGATACCTCTCCGCTAATTTAGCGAAACTGTAGAAAGCCAGCGCTAATAATTAGCGGTTAGCGGCGGCAGTGCGCTAACCGCTAATCTATTTATAAAATATCGTAATTGCTAATAGCTTAAGCTATAGTTAGAACTTGTAACTATAGCTTAAGCTATTAGCAATTACGATATTTCATAAATAGATTAGCGGTTAGCGCACTGCCGCCGCTAACCGCTAATTATTAGCGCTGGCTTTCTACAGTTTCGCTAAATTAGCGGAGAGGTATCAGCTTTTAGCGCGTGCTAACGTTTGCCCAACTCTGATTGAGAGGAGATCGTTGACCGTAGATGATGCAAGGTAGGGATTGTCGGGGTTCGGTCACTGCTACTTAATAAAACTACATTTTATCATAAAAATGGTTTTATTGTGCCGACGTTTCGGCTTGAACTTCAAGCCTTCATCAGGGCTGTAAAAAACAAGTAGGACGGATGTAATACTGAATTTTGGTCGGGAGTAAACCCCCCCCACCCCCTCCTAATGAACCGATTTAGTTTATTTTTACAACACACTTTGCTCTTTAGATGATTACGACGAATACCGAGTTTCGTTGAAATATAACAAAAATTATGGCTGGTATTGGCAAATAACTACTTTGGCTCCGGAGTAAACCCCCGTCCAGACGGTAAGATTTTGCTGGTTAAAGAACTCGTTCAAACGTTTGATGGGTGAATACTACATACCAAGTTTCGAGCGAAAAAAAACAAACTCTGGCCTGTATCGTGTGTACAGATATATATTTTGCCAACCCAGCCTTCAAAGGGTACCTGCATAGGGGGGGGGGACAGGAGCACATTACTGACTGGTCTACCATAAGATCAAGAATCAGATACCCCTACAGTAACAGCCCCTCTTGGCCATAGTATTCTGTTACAGGACTGAAGTTGAAGGAATCCAAAGAGCTATTAAAATTCACGGCTTCGTTCCAATAATATTCTACTGCCGGGAACAAATCGTCCAATATTGTTCGCTCTCCTTTCCTTCTTATGGCTGACGTCATTCCCTACAATGACTTCACTTATTAGCCTTATGCGAAAATGCCATGGCGACTGTGGTTTTTAAACCTCTTTGGAATAAAATATCACTCTTGTCTTCCGACATCAATAACTCAAATGGAATTCATATTTAGCCAAATCATTGCTGATAATATTAATCTCATGTTTAAAATCCTTGATCGACATTTCTAAATTAAATAGAAATATTAGCTATAAAAAAATCGGCGCTAATGACCTAGGTGTAGATGCGCCGTAAAAAAAAAAAAAAAATAAAAAATTAGCTATAAAATGAACCATTGGCTATTTGATGAAAAATGTTTATTTTACGACAAACTTACATTTTAGCCAGTACTGTTCATTACCAAGGGTTAACGAGCTTTATTATTTTTCATGATGATTAGATACTTAGCCGTCGAGGTGATAAGTAAAGATGGAATGGTTGGGATTCGGCTAAAGAAACCTCAATATGATTTTTGTAAAAAAAATCTATTTTTTTTTTTTTTTATTCTTTTTATGGCATGTCAACCTTTTCGGTCATTAACGCCATTTCTTTGAGAAGCGAGTAATCCGTGATGGTTGTAATCATCAAAGATTATTCGCGAACATATAGATTCTCATTAATAAGCAGTATAATATTACATGAGTCTGATAATGCCAATAATTATTTTTAAATGAATCTTGTCAGGAGCCATTCTCTTCAATGAGCAGCATATCATTTAACTTCGGTGGTGATATTGATTTTAGTTATCTCCGGACTGATTAAATTTTGCTGATTAATTCTGCCTCTTCTAAAAAGTCAAAAATTCTTGCTATTTGTTTGGGGTCATCGGCTAATATTTCATCAATAGAGTCTGGTAGTTGATGCTGTTCTTTTAAATGTTCATAAGCCCTGCAATTCGTGGAAATATGCTTTACTGTGAGTTGCACATTGCACGACCCGCACACCGGAGGCGCATTCTTTCACATGAGGAAGGAGTGAGTGAGGTTTGTGTGACCTATTCTTAACCGGGTCAACACCACTTCTTTTCTTCTTGTCTCTTGGATTGATGATTTCCAAGGTTTAACACTTCTTTTAATTTCTCGAAGTTTATTATCCCTCACTCCTTCCCAGTCTGCTTGCCATGCACCCCAAACCGCGGCCCGCGAATGTGCAATCATATCATTCTTTGGAACTTTATGCAGCGGTATACCCTCTCTAACTGCTCTCTTCGCCAAAGTGTCTACTTGCTCGTTTTTATGAATACCACAGTGTCCGGGAATCCAGACAAAGGTCACTTTCTTTTTCAGTTGATATAATTTATGAATTGTTTCTAGTATATTTATTACTTGTGGGTGCGTTGAGTATGCATCATCTATAGCAAGGAGAGCAGAAAGAGAGTCTCTGCATATTATGAGATGGGGCTCTATTGTTGAACTGATATTTAGAGCTTTATCAATAGCAAGTAGCTCAGCTGTATAATTACTGGAGACCGCTGGGAGAGCGAACATGTAAGATTCTGACGAGGTAAGTACAGCTGCCCCAACTCCAAGATTGTCTTTGGAGCCGTCCGTGTAAATTTCTTGTCCTTCAGCCAGTATGTTCATTAATTTTCTGTATTCTATGAGAAATATGTAAGGGTCTGTGTTATTTTTTTTAAACTTAGTGAGGGTGAAGTTAATGTAAGGATGGGGTAATAGCCAGGGCTCTATGGATGTAACAGATTGATGATCTATTGCTGGTATAGTAGTATCAAGTTCTAATAATAAATTGTGGATTCTTGAAGAGTAAGATTTTAGTGTTAGGCGGTTTCTATGATTATTATTAAGATATTGGTTTAGAGGATGGTGCTGTGAAGCTCTAATTGTGAAGTAGTAACTAAGCAACAGCTGATTTCTCCTGTACTGTAATGGGAGTTCTCCTGCTTCTACATACAGACTGGATATAGGGCTCGATCGGAAAGCTCCGGTTGCAAGTCTAAGTCCGCTATGATGGACTGTGTCTAACATCTTTAATGTTCTACTTGATGCGGAATCATAGTCTATGCAACCGTAGTCCAATTTTGCTCTAATGAAACATTTATAGAAAAGTAACATAGATGTACGGTCAGCTCCCCAAGAGGTAGAGCTTAAGCACTTAAGTAAGTCTAAATTTCTTAAGCAGCTTGCTCTTAGAGTCTTGATATGAGCTGTCCAATTCAAACCCCTATCATAGATTAGGCCAAGAAACTTAGCGCTGTCACTGGTTTTTACAGCTGTGTTATTTATATATAGACTGGGGCTATTATTTATTCTCCTGCGGGAGAATAGTACACTAATTGTTTTTTCCGTGGAGATTGTAAAACCGTTTTGTTTAAACCATAGGTTGACTGAATCTAAGGTTTTCTGGATGGTTGTGTGGAGTGCTTCGATGGATTTATCTGCGTAGTATATCACCAGATCATCAGCATACAACATTGCTTTGACTGGATTTTTAATCTCTCGCAAAATATGGTTTATTGCCAAAGAGAAGAGGAAAGCCCTAACTACACTTCACTGTGGAACTCCATTCTCCTGAACAAAGGTCTCAGAATATGAAGCTCCACAGCGAACGTTAAAAGATCTCTGTTTTAAAAAGTTTTGAAAGAATTTTAAGATATTTCCTTTAATGCCTAATTGCGCTAGATTATTAATAATGAGTCTTCTCCAGTCACAGTCAAAGGCGTTTCTTATATCAATAAAAACACCTAGAACCTTTTGACGGGAATCGAATGCTTCTCGGATATCGGTTTCAAGACGGTCCAGATTATCTCTAGTGCTTCTGCTTGGTCTGAAACCGCTTTGCCATTCTGGGTAGATGTTTTTACTCTCCATGTGCCAGAATATTCGATTCATTAGGATTTTTTTAAGTCGTTTGCACATCGAACATGTTAAGGAGATCATTCTATAGCTGGAGGGTTCTGAAGAAGATTTTCCTTTTTTTAGTACAGGGATTACAATTGATTTTGTCCACAATAATGGTAGTGTTCCTGAAATAAATATTTTATTTAGAATGTTAAGAATAGTGTTTTTATTTGGCTGTGTTAAATTCTTTATCATAGATATAGAAATGTTGTCTGGGCCAGGAGCTGTGTCCTTTCTAGTTTTCAGTGCAACAGTTAATTCAGTGCTAGTAAGAGGAGAATTAAGAGGGTCGAGTGGATCAAGAGAGATATGTATGGGGTTATGTTCTTCTTCTATTTTCTTATTAATAAAATCCAGAGAATAATTCTCATCTGAAGAAACAGATTGGAAATATTTCCCGATATTGTTAACAATTTGAGTAGGGTCAGTGATGTACGAATCGCCAATTTTTAAGCATGTTATTAGATTCATTCTCTTTTGCCCATTTATTTTTCTGATCATATCCCAAATATCAGCTGAAGGAGTGTGACAGTTTAATTGTGATACAAATTCCCTCCAAGATTTCCTTTTGCTAAGTTTTATTATATACCTGGATTCCTTTCTAGCATTAGTATATGCATCTAAGTGTTCTGAGCATGGATGTCGATGAAATTTACGAAGAGCCTGCTTTCTTTTCTTTACCGCTTGATCACAGTCGTCGTTCCACCATGGGACTGATATTTTTTTATTAAAGGCTTTAGTTTTAGGAATAGTTCGTTCAGCTGCGGAGATTAATATGTTATTTACGTCTGCTATGTTACTGTTTATATCTAATTCTAGATTAATGGGGGATAGGTCAGCTGCACTCTGGAATAAGTCCCAGTTCGCCTCTTTTATTTTCCACCTTTGAATATTTGGGGCTGTGGATGGTTCTCTATCTATTGTTTCAATGATGAGAGGATAGTGATGAGAAGTGTAGGGATCAGTAAGAGCCCGCCATGTGCATCGTGAGATGAGAACAGGACTGACCAATGATAAGTCTATAATTGACTCAGTCCCGGTGGTATGATCAAGGTGAGTGGGCGAGTCATCATTCAGAATGCCTAGAGAAGTTAGATCTATGAAATTCTCAATGTAGCGCCCTCTTAGATCAGTGTTTGAGGAGTTCCATAAAATGTTATGACTGTTATAATCACCTAATAGATATACAGGCTGAGGAAGATGGGCGTATAAATGCTCTAATTGTTCTACTGTGAATGGTTGAGTTGGAGGTAGATAGATAGAACAGACAGTGAACGGAGCGGGTAACAGTACTCGGATAGCTACAGCTTGTAAATTTCTTTGAAGAGATATATTCATACAAGGGAGGTTCTCTTTAGTCAAAATACACACACCACCACAAGCTATTCTTCCTCCAATGTAATCATTTCTAAATAAAAAAATCTATAATATGGACGTTTCGGCAGAGGAAGACCAATGGTTACTTAACTGTCAACATTGGTCTTCCTCTGCCTCCAGGCATTTCCATAGGTATGCAGTATCTTATTTCTTTGTTATAATTAATTAATGTTACTATTAGCACCTATTTACCTATATAAACTTCAATATAATAGCCTTTTTTCTTCTTTTTGTGTTATGTTTCTTTTCATTTTCATTCTACTCATTCTAAGAATTGAAGACCAAATTGTTCTTTTTTTTTTCTGTATTAATTTCTGTTTTTCTTGTCATTTTAGCTGACGAAGGCTACCAATGAGTAGCCGAAACGTCCAAAATATAGATTTTTTTAACAAAAATCATATTGAGGTTTCTTTAGCCGAAACCCAACCATTCCATCTTTACTTATTTATTATTTTTCACTGGAGTGGAAAACTTTATCAGGGCTTACTAAGATTAAGAAGTAATACTACATTGTGCGATTAAAATCAAAGCCATTTTCTTGAATTTATAAATATTAAATAAATCAATTTTTTTCAATTCCTTATATCAAACATTTTATATGGTATGTTAAAGTATCCAAAAAAAAAAAAAAAAAAGTTATAATTCATCGAAACTAAAATGGCGGCGCTGCGTTTGATGAACGGTAACCCTAGTTTTCCACGGGCGATAGTCTGCAGTCGGCAATTTTTAATCTAGAACGAAAAACTAAAATTATTTCGAAAGATTAAATCTAGTAAAGTACGTAGGATTTTTAAAAAATATTAATTTTTTCGAAAATGGTGAACAATTTTTCATTTTATTTTAATAAATTCCTCATAAAATCGTTATAATTCAATGAATCGAAAAAAATACCTACGTACATTACTAACAAATATCATTAGGAAGTTGCAGTTAAAATTTGAAGTTGATCGAGCAAAATTTGAAGACGCGAGAGTATCGCCCGATTTGAAAAACATAGTTTTCAGAAAACGACTTTAATGTTAAATGCTACGAAATGATCATTTTTTCCTATTTAATTTTTTTCATACTTTCTTGTAATAAAGATTTAAAAAAAGGGATTTAATTTTGAAATGTATTGAAGGAGTACACAAAAAAAAAAAAAAAAATTAAGAATTAAAAAGGGACCAATCGAAGCTCGCTCAAAAAATGATCTTCAAATCAGCACCGCGTTCATTCGGCATCGGGACTTCACTCGGAAAATCGTATTTCTTGCCCATTAAAAAAAAAAATTCTTCACAAATTCACTCTTTGGTATCATTTTTGATTAGCTAAGAAAGAATTTTTGCCCAACCCATTGACATAACATGGGTTTTAATTATAACATAATGTCGTGTTCTTCCCAACCCCCTTTGTGCCGATTTTATCACAGAGGACCTCCGTCCAACGCCACCCCGCTCTTGAGTCCTCTATATTGTTTCTGATAAATCTTCAAATTGCAGACATTCTCATTAGCAAAAAACATCGTTTTTGCTGGTTAACGAACTCATTATATAACACATAACGCGTGGAAAATTTAAGTTATCCCTGAAAAGTGCTGTCATGTCACATTCACTGTTTGAATGTGTCATTCACTGTTTGAATGTGACATTCACTGTTTGAATGTGACATTCACTGTTTGAATGTGACATTCACTGTTTGAATGTGACATTCATTTGTAATAAGAACGCCTGCCGTCCTGTATTCATCTACAGTAATCAACTTCCACTATCTTATAAGGTGCATTAAGCGGAGCCTAGCAGCACCAGCAGCCAGCGGATGTGCGGCGGTCACACTAGGCTGCCTAGCAGCACCAGCAGCCAGCGGACGAGCGGCGGTCACACTAGGCTGCCTAGCAGCACCAGCAGCCAGCGGATGAGCCGCGGTCACACTAGGCTGCCTAGCAGCACCAGCAGCCAGCGGATGAGCCGCGGTCACACTAGGCTGCCTAGCAGCACCAGCAGCCAGCGGATGAGCCGCGGTCACACTAGGCTCCTTACCAGCCACTAGCTTGTGAATACCCGCTTATTCGATTCCGAATTTGCTCAGAATAACCTATATAAATCAAATAAATGCATGAATAGTTCTGCTCTTTTACATTTGTAAAGAGCAAATCGATCAAATTATTTTAATTATTAATTTCTTAATTAATTTCCTTGCAGATTTTTGCGTATACGTGATACTAAACTACTTAATAAATACACGAAAACTTCTCATTTTCGCCTTTTGGTCTGATGCAGGAACGGGGTACAGCACCCCTAGACCTGAGAAATAATATCGAATTAGTAATTTCGCTCCAGAGACCCCCCCCGTCATAATAAACGGCTTTAGTATATTTTTACAACGTAATTTCCTTTTTAGTTTACCACAACAAATACCGAGTTTCGTTGAAATATAACAAAAACTATCGTTGGCATGGTCAAATTAGCGTTTTGGGTCCGGGGTAAACCCCCCTCCCGGTGGTCCGACACACACACACACACACACACACACACACACAAATATTAACGGGAGTCATTTTAGGTGTCTACTAGGTACACGGAGAAAAAAAAACAGGCTACCGGCAGCCTGAAAACTGTGACTCAGTGCCAGCATTTTGAAATAGGATTCCACATATTTCAACCTAAAATAGGATTCCACTTATTTCAGCCTAAAAGAGGATTCCACTAGTTAGAGTGCAGACACTTTATAATTCTGCATCCTATATTAGAGTTTCACACCTAAAGCTCCAACAATAGAGTGCTAGCACTCGACTTTCGAGTGCGTACCCCTAGACTTTAAACTGCTGGCACTCTCATGCTGGCTTCTAGCAGCCTACCCATATAGGCTGCGAGCATCCTGAAGTTTGCTTCCTGTATCCTATCCATATAGGCTGCTAGATTCCTATATGGATGGGATACATTGACCCCATCCATATAGGATGCTAGCAGCCTACAGAGAGATGACTTTATTGTGTGGATAAAAAATAACAAAGGTAAATTCAGAATAATAATAATGAGACTTTATTTGGGTGTAATTTACATATACACTTCTTAACAAGTAGATATTTACAAGTAGGTATGAGGTATACACTTTTTAAAAAATATAGATATTTACAAGTATTAGGTATTAAGTACAATGTACTTATGAACAATATTGAACAAGTAGGTCTAGAAATAAAATATTTTTTTTGTTTTCATGACACTTATAGCCGTATTCATAAAGCCGAAGACAGTTGATTTCAGCATCTGTTCAAACAGGAACAAAAAGAAATTTTTATTAATAATAAAAGAAAAGTTGTTGTTGTTGTGTTTTATATAATTAAAAAGAAAGATAAATAGGCATTTTTTCAAGTTTAAAATTTCGCAGTAAATTCAAAGCTGCCACGGAATTACAAAATAACTATAAAATAAGGTTTTTGTCGATGGATATGATCATAAATGAAGGAACTCTGGAAACAGAATGGACAACAAAATAAAAGTCTACTAATACAATTTTGAACTAATATTCTAGCCGTATTCTAGGAACGTATAAGAAAAAGACTTCCATCAGTTCTCAGCTTACCAGGCTTATTGAACTCCATCTTCAGTTGGTTCTATACCCGCAGCGCCATGTTATATTAAGGAAATATATTCTTGAAAAACAAACACAACTTTCTTCATTCTATTGTATGTAACATCTGTTTTTAAATTTAATAATAAAAACAAGAGCCTGTATGCAATACATATGTTCTAATAAATTCTAACACTAACCATAACAGTATCTAAATTATAACCAAAGCAATAATAGTAAGATTTATGTTGATATAATAAAGATACATTAATAAAATAAATGAACTTATTAAAATAAATGGATTGGTAAAAGTACTTACTGGGCTGATTCATCATCATTCTATTTTGAAGTGATTGAACTCTGTTCTAGGGGTACAGTCTGCATCCTGCTTTAGGCTTCCAATACCTGCTGTCTTATAGAGGATTCCTTAACTGAAAAGGAACTTTAATGTAGAATGCCAATAAATCAGAGTGACATAGTGGAAATATGTGGAATCCTATTTCAAAATGCTGGCACTAAGTCACAGTTTTCAGGCTGCCGGCATCCTGTTATTTTTTCTCCGTGTATATAGATCACATGGTGTGAAAAAACAAGTGAGTGAGAAGAAAAGAAGAAAGTGGAGTGCATCAAAATTCAAGACAATCTTTTAAGAAAAGACTATTTTATTCCTTCCTACGCTCTCTCAGTTCTATTATGAGTGAGTAGGAGAAGAAAACTATCCTGGTGAGGGAGGAGGGAGAGAGGGCCGGCCAGCAACAAACCACAATTTCAAACCTAAGTATATGAGTCCAACCACCTCAGATCCACCCCCACCATTAAGCTCAACCCATGTAAATATTGATTATCATTTAATATATTTCAATTAATTTGACTATAATACAGTCCACTATCATTTATTTTTAGAACCACCCTAATCAATTTTCAGGTTTAGAGTATAATTCAATTCATTGTATAGATTGAACTTCTTACTACATGCTAACTCCTTTCTTACTTGAGATGGATGCAGCTCAATTAATTGTGATCTTGGAGGAATACGAGGAGTTATATAATTTGAGTTTCATAAAACTGGAAGAAAAGAAATACAATTATTATGTGCTATTTTCAATTCATCCATATCAAATTCCCTAAAGATCTTTCAATTTGCTTACTCAAACTTTTTATTTTTATTTGAACATTTAATGTATTTATTTACCTTTATATTATTTTCTATTATTTCCAATTCCTTATCTTTCATATTACTTATCATATTTGTTCCACATTATATGACTATCATTTTTTTTATATTAGTTTTTTTGCGGTAAACATTATCCAGAAACTTTAGATAAATCCCAGTTTTCGGATAAAATTATTAAGTATGTCCTTTTTTATACGTTCCGCGTGGCTAGGATATTAGTTCAAAATTGTATTAGTGGACTTTTCTCTTGGTGTCCATTCTGTTTCCAGAGTTCCTTCATTTATGATTATATCCATAGACAAAAACGTTATTTTATAGTTATTTTGTAATTCCGTGGTAGCTTAGAATTTACTGCGAAATTTTAAACTTGAAAAAATGCCTATTTATCTTTCTTTTTAATTATATAAAACACAACAACTTTTCTTTTATTATTAATGCAAAAATTTTTTTTTTCCTGTTTGAACAGATGCTGAAATCAACTGTCTTTGGCTTTATGAATACGGCTATAAGTGTCATGAAAACAAAAAAAAAAATTATGTCTAGACCTACTTGTTCAATATTGTTCATAAGTACATTGTGCCTAAAATCTAATACTTGTAAATATCTATATTTGTTAAAAAGTGTACACCTCTTACCTACTTGTAAATATCTCCTTGTTAAGAAGTGTATATGTAAATTACACCCAAATAAAGTCTCATTATTATTATTCTGAATTTACCTTTGTTCTTTTTTCCACATAATAATGTCATCTCCCTGTAGGATGTTGCATCCTATATGGATGGGGTCAATGTAACCCATCCATATAGGATGCTTGCAGCCTATATGGGTAGGATACAGGAAGCAAACATCAGGATGCTCGCAGCCTATATGGATAGGTTGCCGGTAGACAAAATCAGGATGCAGGCAGTGCATAGAGGTAGAGGTACGCACTCAAAAGTAGAGAGCTAGCACTCTACTTCCGGTTCCTAGCACGCTACTTTCGATTGCTAGCACTCTACAGAGATTTGAAGCAAAAAGTCTAAAGCAGAGTGTTGGCATCCGAAAGCAGGCTGCTAGCATTCGAATTAAGTAAAATGCCTGCACGCTAGTTTAGGGATCAAAAACCCTGTAGTTGGATGCTAGCTTTGGGTCCGAGAACTCTAATATAGGATGTAGAATTAGGATTCCAGCACTCTATTATAGAATGTTGTATAGGCACTCTACCCTAAAGTGCGGGTACTCTAACTAGTGGAATCCTGTTTTAGGCTGAAATGTGTGGAATCCTATTTCAAAATGCTGGAAACACAGAAACAGGATGGTGGCACTGAGTCACAGTTTTTAGGCTGCCTGCAGCCTGAAAGAGAGTGCGAGCAGCCTGTTTTTTTTTCTCCGTGTAGGGTCGATAACGATTTGAAGCAATTTTTCAACAACTCCGTCATGAGTGCAACCTCAATAGCTACTTTCTTTCGGATGTAAGCGCTAAAACGAAAAAAAAAAAATGAATACAAAACAATTGATCAAAATAAAACAATAATAGAGCTATTATAATATTTATTATTTACATTTTAACGTCCATTATCATTAACTAAGAATTTTGGGACGAGTTACGTTTAGGTTTCCACCCTTTTCTAGCCAGCATAGGGCTGATTCCTTTTATTTTTTCTAAAGAAAAGCCACCATCCCACAGTGGGAATCGAACCCACAACTTTCGCCACGCAGTGTTAAGTGCTCACGCCTTAACACTCATATTATAATATAAATATGTATGTTAGAAGAATAGAATATATGTGTCACATTGGCTGGCTAGGGCTAGCAAGGAGATCACGTGACCAACAGCAAGGAGATCACGTGACCGCCAGCGCTAGTAAGCAGCTCTAAAAAGTTAAACATGTTCAACTTCTGACTTTGGCTGGTACTCACCAGCCCGCAGGCATTACCAAGCCGCTGGTCCTGGGTCAGACTAGGCTGCTTGCTGGTAATTCCCCAGCTGCTGGCTAGTAGCGGCTGGTAACCAGCCAAGTGTGACCGCGGCTTTACCCGGGACTTCTACTAGACAGCAGACTCACATGGAAGTCACACACACGTCTGAAAAGACAAGAGCTGAACAGGAGATATTCTGTTGATCACCGAAGTTAAGTAACGTGGCCTGCACCTAAATGGGTGACCGAGCACATGCCGTTGGCATTAAAAAAGGGTGGCAACCTGTAGATAGCCCGGCGTTAATAGCCCAATAGTTGATGTAAAGAACAAATAAAAAAATAAAACCTACACATAACGACCTTAACATTCCCTTCTCAAAATCCCACCCCGACCCAAATACTATTTGAGTAGATTTATCCTCAATAATTATATTGTTCCCACCGTTAAAGTCTCCATGATAATTATACTGTTCCCACCGTTAAAGTCTCCATGATAATTTGTATTTTCTCTCTGACTAGAATGTTTCGCAGCGTTAAAGTCTCTTTTAGAATTGATCCCAATTCGTGTTTCTTCTCTATTTTTTAAAATATTTATTTATTTGCAGGTTCATTTCAATCTACAATCCACTGTTATGTAACGTTTCTTCTAAACAACCCAATTTTTTCCACTGAACTATGTATTGAGTTTGAATTACTTCTTAGGATCTGAATTCCTCTGACTATAAGCTCCTCAAAGGCTGGTTTATGACTCAACTATGTACGGCAGACATTTTTAAAGGTTGTATTTGTCATCTTTAAAAATTTAAAGGGCAATATATCATGAAACTGGTTGATTCTACAGCAATCCACAGGCTAAACATTAATTTTATTTTTATGGATCTTACTAATTACTGATGCACAGCGTTAATGCCTTGTCAACAAATGGTTTACTTCTGATTTCTTGGATTCGTCAATAAATCATCAATTCTTCGGGTATATAAATTCAAAAAAATCATGATAATGTTTCATTTGGATCATTGTGTGGGTTCATCCTTTGACATGAATTATTCTTGAGCTAGCCTTGAGTGTCCAATCCGAAGACGGGTAATAACGATTTCATCCTTTCTTGATTGTCATGAGGATGTAGAGGCGTGGATGTAGAGTCGTGGATGTAGAGGCGTGGATGTAGAGGCGTGGATGTAGAGGCGTGGATGTAGAGGCGTGGATGTAGAGGCGTGAATGTAGAGGCGTGGATGTAGAGGCGTGGATGTAGAGGCGTGGATGTAGAGGCATCTAGAGTATCTTTAATGCATTTCAGTATGTTTTCTTTAATCTCCGCCAATAGTGTCTGATGCTATATCAGCGTATTCGTTTCCATGTACATTCATGAGGCTTGGTATCCATAAGAAGTGTATGTCATTGTTTATTGTCTCAAACTATGAATAACATTACAAGCTTATCCAGTGAGTGTGTTGCTTGTAAATATGTTTTTGTTTGTTATTTGTTGCACGGAGAAAAAAAAAAAAAAAACAGGCTGCCGGCAGCCTGAAACCTGTGACTCAGTGCCAGCATTTTGAAATAGGATTCCACATATTTAGCCTAAAAGAGGATTCCACTAGTTACACTCTAACTAGTAGAATCCTATTTTAGGCTGAAATATGTGGAATCCTATTTCAAAATGCTGGCACTGAGTCACAGTTTTCAGGCTGCCCGCAGCCTGTTTTTTTTTCTCCGTGTGGGTTAATGTGTTCGTGTGTGAGAAGGTCCCAACCAGAATTAGCGTGTTAAACAAAAACTGAAAATAAACATGATGTAATTGATTAAAAAAACAAAACAAATGACGAATAAAACAAATTACGTATGTACAAAATGGGGATTCGCCGTGAATGTTCAATTGTCCATAAATTGAGACGTGTACTTGCGATTTTCTGAGCTTGTTCCCTGGATCAAAGGTAGAAGGCAGGTCTTTCTTGCTGGAGGCTGCCGCGTTCGCTTTCTAGGCTACCGCAATCAGTCCAGACTATTCCGCTTACACACTGTCTATTTTATTTACGCACTCGCAGAAGAGAAAACATACTCGTAGGAGGTTATTATTGCACTCTGGGAATAGTTTATTTAGAACAGCTGGTTGCTAGATACTGTTCCCTTAGGCAGCTCCCTAGCAACCATGCTTTCTCTTAGTCTCTTCCTGCTACATATATATATATATATATATATATATATATATATACATATATATATATATATATATATATATATATATACATATATATATATATATATATATATATATATATATATTGGATGCACATTAGGTCAGCTGTTAAAAGCTTTTGTTGGAGAATGGTTTCGTTGGAATCTTCAAATTTTTGCATATATGTATTTACTTTTTAGGACGCCGATGTGTCTAATTCTTGACCATAAGACCCAATAGAGAGATAATGTGGTCAGCACTATGTGCCATGTGTTTTGTTGGGAATATTGAGTATAAGTAGTTGAAGGTGAATGACAAGGACACTGAGAGTATTTCCGACTCCCCCCTTGCTAAAATTACCAATAACCCATGCCCTTTCCCTGCTAATTGCATTCAGCAGACCTGCAGCTAGGATTCGGTTCCGAGGAATGGATGACTCCTCCATTGTGAAAGATAGATCCGGGTTAAGTCTGACGGTATTCCCATCTCTCGTGCTTCAATGCCGTCTGCTCTTGATTCACCCCAAACCTCGCCCCTCGCCGAACTTAACTTAATCAACAATATCGAAACGTCCTCCAAAAGATCAAAAGTTCAATATGGAAGAAAAGGTCCTTCAAAAGTTTTATCAAATTTTTCATTTTAATATTAAATTATTGACTATGTTAGGACGGTTCCTCCCTCCCTTCATATAGAGGAAAGCCACTTATGAGGTTGACCTCATGACAAAAGGAAGTGCGGATTTACAAATTTTACGTTTCAGAACCCATAGATCTGTAAAATAACGGTATTTCAAATTTGTTTGTGTGTGTATATATATATATATATATATATATATATATATATATATATATATATATATATATATTATTATTATTATGATTATCTCTCAATTTCAAAATGTAATTGGAATTTTAGGTCTAGTGGCTAACGCCTTAGCGTCCCATGCGGGAGATGGTGGGTTCGATTCCCACCGGTGACAGGAATTTTCACATCTCAGGGCTCATATATATATATATATATATATATATATATATATATATATATATATGTGTGTGTGTGTATAAGACGTCTATAAAACGAGTACGAGTTTTATCCGCAAAGTTCACTCCAAAAATCATGTTCCGGTAGACGGATTCTGCTGGTTATCGAGCTTGAGCTTTCAAATCAGGCGAAAGATTTTTGTACTAAATTTCATCAAAATTGGACCATTTTTAGCCGAGGGAACCGCGATTATATTTACACACACACATATATATACATATATATATATATATATATATATATATATATATATATGAGCCCTGAGATGTGAAAATTCCTGTCACCGGTGGGAATCGAACCCACCATCTCCCGCATGGGACGCTAAGGCGTTAGCCACTAGACCTAAAATTCCAATTACATTTTGAAATTGAGAGATAATCTGAGTTCTGAGTACACCGTTGGAAATCTGATTAAATTTGACAACTTTTGTAAAATTCGGCATTCTGCAGGATTTATTTAAGAACAGTAGTGATTTTCGAAATGGTTTCGCTAATCAGAAAGTTTTATTAATTTCTACTTTTTGGATTGATATTAAGATCTGAATGAGATAATTGTGAGCATTGAATGTGCATTACCTACCCTTAAAGCAAATTTAATGCTGATTTCAAAAATGTAATGAATTTTTGAAAAAAAAATTGTGTACAAGCAGAGAAAATTGGAGTTGTACTACAAACAACACCGTTTTTCTAAAGAACCTTAAGAACGGTATATGTCTGGAACGGAGTGAGATAGAAAGTTTTGGTTGGTAGTGTTTAACTACATTTTAGCATAAATATGTTTTAGCGATGACTAAACTGAAAAAAAAAAGTTACAAAAAAGTTTCTGCTGGCGTCCGCGCATGCGCGGTGGCCATGAACGAAAAAGAAGACTGCATGTTTGTTATACTGTACATACATAGGTTTGTCGGGTGGACCTAAAGCATATCTATGTTCCTGAATTTGAGTAGAAGGCTCTAAACGAAATTTTTTGTCTAGTTTCATCCCATGAAGGATTGTCCTTAACTTACTGTATACGCCCATGATCGACCATAAACAACTGGCGTACAAGGGATATTTCGTATCAATATAATTGATCTTCTTCTCCCTATTTGGATACACAAGTAGCCCAGCATAACCATGACATAAGGAGCTGCTTAGAGATAAGACAATAGCTAGGAAGGGATTCCATTTGAACGAATCACTTATGACCCATGGATCAGTGGTTCCTACCATTAGAGTCAAGGTTATAGCTATACTACATTAAGGCACATTAGCTTTAGGTGACTAGTGAGAAGTCTGTTTCAGCTATAGGTCAAATCAAATCACTTTTTGATTTCTTGTTTTGGTTTGTTTCTTTATACTTTTTCAATACTCATCTTCTCAGAAGCCTTGGGCATTGAAGTCTCCATTGGTATTTATCTCAAATAGGACTGACAGAAAAACAAAAATAAACAAAACATTTCCTAGAAACTTTTTTTATTTATTTATAATGGTATGTCAACCCTTAAGGTCATTGACGCCATTCCTATGTGTGGTCATTTTCATTATAATTCCACCACCAGATTTATGACGCTGTTGAATATACATATATATATATATATATATATATATATATATATATATATATATATATATGTATATATATATAATATATACAGGGTGGCCCAGATAAGAGAAAGAACTACTAAACGGTTTGAGATATCAACATTTTTCATAGGGACAAAGTTGTAGTTCTCGTCGAGATCTATAAAATGGTGCCCTTGGAAATGAGAAAATAACACTTCTAAGGGCTCAAATAGGCCTTTGAAAGGAAGGGTTTCCTCTTTACTCATATTTTGCATTATATTTTTAAAATTTACTTACAAAACAAGGAAGAACCGTGCAAACGGGGTTTTGATGCGTCAAGTAGTTCTCTGTAAAAATACGTTTTCATTTCCATGTATTCCTCATCTAAAATTCAAAAAAAATGGCTCTTGAATTTATTTAAATAGTATTGTTGTTAAAGAAGGGCTAATTCAGCTTAGAAGAATGTGCTCGGCATTAAAAATTGTATTTATTGAAAAAAAAAAAAAGATCATTCATTATTTGTGATCTGTAATTTTGGCCTAAAGCTCCAATTTTTATGTATTTTCTTTTTTAGTTTACACTAATTCCTACGTTGAATTGCCCCTCCCTTAAAAAAAATACTATTTAAATAAATTCAAGTGCCTTTTTTTAGAATTTCAGATGAGGAATACATGCAAATGATAACGTATTTTTACAGAGAACTACTTGACAACTTGATCGAAACCCCGTTTCACGGTTCTCCCTTGTCCGAGGGCACAATTTTATACATCTCGACGAGAAATACAACTTTGCCCTTATGAAAAATTTTGATATCTCAAACTGTTTAGTAGTTATTTCTCTTGTGGCCCGTTTATCTGGGCCTCCCTGTGTGTGTGTGTGTGTGTGTGTGTATATATATATATATATATATATATATATATATATATATCACGTATATCCCTTGCGCAGGATCTGTTATCGCCTGCAGTGCCTTGCTGGGATGTTGCAACCTGGAAATATTTGAGAAGACTCCACATATTAAGATGTCTAGACAATAAAGGATTATTATTCCTAGATATTCTAAAATATCGCTGTGATATTTTGGATTAACATACCTCTGCCATAAGGATCGGATGTCAAGGCGTTGTGTGTTGTTTAGTCTCTTCCTAAACAATATAAAAAACACTCATTTATATATTCTTGTAATCTTTTATACATTTTATTTCTCCTTTAGTTGTTTTTGTCTTTAGTAAACATAATTTATGAAATTCCTTTTATATTTCAACAGAAAGGGAGAAAATAATAAACTTTTTTTATGAATTTCCACATTTTTTGTTTTCTATAATTTTGTAACTATCTATAAAAATAAAATAAATATATATCTGTATATCTTGGTGTCTTCGATCTAACTTTAAAACAAAATGTCTGCCAGTTGTTAATGGTAGACGTTTGACATTTAATCTGTTCATGCAAAATGTCTGCCAGTTGTTAATGGTAGACCTTTGACATTTAATCTGTTCATGCAAAAGGGGGTATAGACAACACGAGTCATAGATAACAACCTATTATATTATATATATATATATATATATATATATATATATATATATATATATATATATAGGGTGTCCCGTAAATGTCTAGTCATATTATGTGAGGTGATAGAGGACCCTTCGGGGAACAAAACATTTTCTATGACGATTTTCCGAATTCTCGCCCATAAGGGAGAAAACGTCGTTTTATTGTTTTATCGAGACAAACGTGGTTTTCAGAAGAATAGTCGTTGTAGTACCGATACAGGTGGTTCTACTAGATAGGAAATGAAACCAATCGAAAGCTGAGTAAATTTACTATAAGTCTAGTTGGGAGTAAACGTAAAAAATGAATGAATGTAAGTATGTATATCTTACCAAAAGAAAGCTATTTTAAGTTTCCTGACATTTTCTTGATATTTCTTTCCAGCGTTACTCCTCAATGGGGAGGATCTGAGATTTCCGGGTTTCAGAAAAACTTTCTCATTTAACCAGCTTTCCATTCATGTATCACAACCCTGTGTTATTGAAGTATGTGAACGATTTAAGAACAAAAGTTTAAAAAAAAAACATGAATCTGTGAAAAAAAAATTATATTTTTAGCGCGGTTCCTCCCTCCCCTATAGGGAGGAACCCTGCTTATAAGGTTGATACAATGAAACAATCCGGAAGTGCCGACTAGAAAATTTCGCGTTTCAGAACCCCTAGAGACCGAAAATAAAGGTGGTTCAAATTTGTATATATATATATATATATATATATGTATATATATATATATATATATATATATATATATATATATATATATATATTTGTCTGTTCGCTCATTTCTGGCTTCCCTGATGGTCCGATTTTGATGAAATTTTGTACAAAAATCCGTCGTCCAATTTGAAAGGTCAAGTTCGTTAACCAGCAAAATCCGCCCACTGGAAGATGGTGTTTGGGGCGAAATTCGCGCAGAAAAAATCGTAACGCTTACATTTTTGAGTTCATAAGCTTGTAAGTACTCGTTTTATAGGCTTCTTGGGCTAGGAAAACGAATGAAACCATTTTCAAGGCGATAGCTTTAACCGTTTTCGAGAAAATTGGAAAAATAGTTTTTGAATACCGTTTTTGGTTTGGGTACTTAGAATCATGGGATTCAGTTGAAAAATTTTCTGCGTGTTCTACTTTGATTAAAACTAATATGTTGAAATTTATGTTACGTTTGGAGTTAAGGAAGGGTTAGAATAAAATATTTTATTAACAGACATAAAAAGTTTTGGTAACTTTGTATACTTTTCCTAATATCTCGAAAAAGGTTGAAATTCTTGGTAAACGGAAGAATACCATTAGAAAGCTTACTAAATTCTCTAAAAAAAAGGTTCTAATGAAAGTTTTGATTAGACGATGTCAATCGGAGAAATAAGTGCTTAAAACTTTAAAGTAATTGATTTCGCTTATTCGAACTGTTCTTTTTGTCTGTTTTTATTCCTTGTTATTTTTTAACTGCTTGTAGTTGGATAATGTATTTGATAATAAATCAGGTTAAGAAAAATAAGAAAAACAATTTAATCTTAGAGATATGGATTTCCAAGATAGCTTTTCAAATGCCTAGCGGGGTCCTTCCTAGGGCTGGATACCCTGGATGGGTATCCAGGTAAGATCGTAAATAAGACCTTTCTTGAAAGTAAAGATGGAACCGTCAACGTTGGTCCTCCTCTGCCTCCCGGCACTTTCATTGTTGACGAAGGCTACCAATGAGTAGCCAAAACGTCCTAAATATAGATTTTTTAACAAAAAAAGGATTGAGGTTTCTTTAGCCGAATCCCAGCCATTCCATCTTTACTTATCACCTCGACGGCTAACTATCTAATCTTCATGATTTCTAGAAATGTGGACCCAAAATAATAACAGCTTCTATTTTAATCATTTTAAATGAGTCTAGAGATAAGATCGGAACCGCGCTAAGATGATGCAGTTCCTGCGAGTTGGACTTTTTTTCTACATTTTATTCAAAAAGCTGAAAAGAAATATTTATTTTTATAAATGTTTCCTTAAATATTAAGTAAATATTTACTTAAAACAATAAAAAAAATAACTTCCACGAATATAAAAAAACATCCTAAAACAGTAAATAAATAAAATACACAATTATTTTGAATTTATTAATTCAGATAACTAATACTGGGTCTAGGAGGTGGCCATTAATGAACCCCAACCATACAATAACCTCGAAAATTATTATTTTTACCGAGATCACGCATTTGAACACATTTTTACAGGTACTTATACTTAAAAAACAAATGCTTTACCTTGAATTGCTACTGATGGCTACGCTTGTGAAACTCACTGGGATTCTCCTGAGCCCATGCGTGTTTGTTGTGGTAATTAAATATCCTATTCCTCATAAATAAGATGTACATAGTCCCGTAAAAAGTTGTTCAAATGCGTGATCTAGGTAAAAATAATAATTTTCGAGGTTAATGTATGGTTGGGGTTCATGAATGGCCACCTCCTGGACCCAGTATTAGTTTCCTCAATTAATAAATTCAAAATAATTGTGTTCTTAAATCGTTCACATACTTCAATAACACAGGGTTGTGATACATGAATGGAAAGCTGGTTAAATGACGAAGTTTTTCTGCAACCCGGAAATCTCAGATCCTCCCCATTGAGGAGTAACACTGGAAAGAAATATCAAGGAAATGTCAGGAAATTTAAAATAGCTTTCTTTTGGTAAGATATACATACTTACATTCATTCATTTTTACGTTTACTATCAACTAGTCTTATAGTAAATTTACTCAGCTTTCGATTGGTTTCACTTACTTTCTAGTAGTACTACCTGGGACGGAGCTACAACGACTATTCTTCTAAAAACCACGTTTGTCTCGATAAAACAATAAAACGACGTTTTCTCCCTTATGTGTGAGAATTCGGAAAATCGTCATAGAACATTTTTTGTTCCCCTAAGGGTCCTCTATTACCTCACATAACATGACTAGACATTTACGGGACACCCTGTATATATATATATATATATATATATATATATATATATATATATATATATATATATATATATTGTTATAATATAAAAAATAAAAATAAATTTAATATAGCCACACGATGATGTGCCAAAATGTTAAAATATAAATAAAAATAAATATTTTTAATAATGTTTATTTGCGTACGCCTCTACGTTACGAGCCAATATAATAAAAAATTTATAATATTTAATTTTAAAAACTCTTTATCTCGGGGGTCGGGTTCGAGTCCAGTAAAGTAAAACAAAGATAATTTTAAATAATAAAAAACCAAAACAAAAGAAGAAAAAACTCATAGATAAGTTATATCCAGGCATAGATAAACAAGCATTACCTGATATAAAGCCAGCTCGGTATTAACTGCATAGGACAGGATCTTCTTTAAAACTGTATCTTCTTTTCACTGAACTACACTTATGAGACTGTATATATGAGACCAGCTGTACACTGAAATAGAGCTGCCTTAGGAATGACGTTCTTTCTTTTAAACTGCACTATATGTGACTGCTTGTAACCGACTGTACTAGAGCTGCATCCGGAGTGGCGTTCTTTCTTTTAAACTGCACTATATGTGACTGCTTGTAACCGACTGTAATAGAGCTGCATCCGGAGTGGCGTTCTTTCTTTTAAACTGCACTATATGTGACTGCTTGTAACTGACTGAACTAGAGCTGCATCCGGAGTGGCGTTCTTTCTTGGCGGGAGCGTCATACCGGTCTCCAATGCTACCTGTATCGACTGCTAGACAAATATAACAAATAATATTTGCTTATCCCAGCAACGAATCCAACATATCAATGAGCTTTTTTTGGATTTTCCGAATTTTCTGTTTTATTTTTTTTTTTATTTAGAACTTTTAATCTTCGATGAAAGTTAATATAAGAAAAATTTATTTGTTTTTTATTTTCCGCAAACCTTGTATTCGTCTTTACCCGCCTTTTTTACCTTTAACGGTTATTCGAATTTAGAACTTTTAAATATGTAATGTAAAATAAGACGGCTCAAACTAATTTTGCGGCCAAACGGTTGATCTGAGAAAAAAATGTCAGAGGCAAAAGTTGTAGCGCTTGATCTAAGCTTTCCAAACATGTCAATTATTTAACGTATTCACCGCGCATGTGCGCTCGGCGCTAGCTGAAATGTTGATGTTTGCAGATGACCCCTATTATTATGCACATCATTTTAAAGGGAATTAAAAAAGAAACTCTTTGCTGCAAACCGCTCTTCGATATCTATAAAATCAAATGAGTTTCGTGCGATTCAAATTTCATTGTTTTAAATTAAAACGATTTTTTGGAAGCACTTACAGAGGTCGTTTATGAATGTGTGATACATGACTTCGTGGCCTTTATGCCACCTCCTCAGGGGCCACTAAATCCCCATGTGTGGATAGCTCGCCACCCATACTAAGACTCTTAGTATGGATGGCGAGCTATCCACACATGGGGATTTAGTGGCCCCTGAGGAGGTGGCATAAAGGCTGCGAAACATGTAGGGTGTGCCAAAAATAAAATAGTACATAAAATGGAGTACTATTATTTCGACCTGTGCCATCTTTATAAAAAATAAATAAATATACATAAATAAAGGTCAGAAATCGTGGAATTGAATATATATATATATATATATATATATATATATATATATATATAGATACACGTACACAAATTTGAAACAAAAACTTTCTAGTTGCCCATCATCTAAGTCCTTCGCCGATTTCCTCCCTATGAAGGGAGGTAGAAAACGCGCTAAAAATAACAGTGCAATAAATATATTAAAAAATAAAGCAACAATTTTGCAAACACAAATGTAAATATAAGCTGAAACTACAACATTGTAGTTCTTACAATAATCACAATTGGCTTGTGTTTTTACAATGTCATTTCGATACAAACTTCAAATAGGTCTTTCGAGTGTTTGTATTTCTCTATCATGGCTTCCCCTTAAGTTGAGAGCGAGAAATAAAGGAGTAGGGCAGAGAGGCACGATGAAAATAAAGGACATGGAGTGCGGGAGGTCCGCCCACGCTATCTGGGTGCTTGAATAACTAGGCAGATCTAGGGGGCATCGAACCCAAGGAGGCTATTCTCCCGATGTCTACCAAGGAGGTATGTAGGAAATAATAGAGGCTCGAGTAGTGACGTCATGCATCTGAAATTGACGTCACTACTTGGAGAATAGTGATGGTACAAGGGGCATCGAACCCAAGGAGGCTATTCTTCCGATGTCTAGCAAGGAGGTATATAGGAAATAATAGAGGCTCGAGTAGTGACGTCATCCATCTGAAATTGACGTCACTACTTGGAGAATAGTGATGGTACAAGGGGCATCGAACCCAAGGAGGCTATTCTCCCAATGTCTACCAAGGAGGTATATAGGAAATAATAGAGGCTCGAGTAGTGACGTCATCCATCTGAAATTGACGTCACTACTTGGAGAATAGTGATGGTAAAAGGGGCATCGAACCCAAGGAGGCTATTCTTCCGATGACTACCAAGGAGGTATATAGGAAATAATAGAGGGTCGAGTAGTGACGTCATCCATCTGAAATTGACGTCACTACTCGGAGAATAGTGATGGTACAAGGGACATCGAACCCAAGGAAGCTATTCTCCCGATGTCTACCAAGGAGGTAAATAGGCAATGACAGAGGCTCGATAGTGACGTCATCCATTCGGTAGTTCCGTCACTACTCAGAGGGTTATCACGGTACTAGGAGTACCGAAACCACGGAGGCTATTCTCCGGATGTCTACCAAGGAGGAATATAGAAAATAATAGAGGGTCGAGTAGTGACGTCATCCATCTGGACGTTACTTCTCTACTCGGAAGGCTGCCATGGTACTAGTGACATCGATCCCAAGAAGGATAGGAAATATTTGGGGGGGGGGGAGGCTGATAGCACTTAGAAGGTATGGAATATGAACAATCTAGTACCTGGAATTGTTAACCAACTTAAACGCTGTTACACCCAAAAAAAACATTATTTTTCTGAACAAAGTGATCTTTAATTTATTTTTAAGCTTTTTAGGACACATTTTTACCGATTAAATCAAAATTTCGGGTGGGGGGGGGGGGTGAAATCGTGTTAAGTGGAAGGTGACTATTCAAAAGCATACTAAATTCTCAATAAAAAAGGCATGGGCGTATATAGAAAATAATTTCGGAGGGGGCTGGGAAAATTTCGGGGGGGGGGCTGAGACCATTTCTGGTGTATGGAATACTAACAATTTAGATCTTGGAAGAGTTTTAGCCAACTTAAACGCTATTACACCCAAAATAGAATATGTTTTATGAACTAAATGATCTTATTTAATTTATTTGTAAGGGTTTTATGAATTTTTTCCGACCTAATCGAAATTTCGGGGGGGGGGCTGCAGCCCCTCAGCCCCCCCTTATATACTCCCATGAAAAAGGTCCCGAAGCAATTTTCAATGGGGCGATGAAGATCGGAGAAATAAGTGCTTAAAACATCGAAAGTGTTAACGGGGTTTTGTCTTTGATAAACTCACTATTTAGTTGTTTTTTTTCGTTTTAAATTCCGTTTAACAGTAAAAACAGTATTTTAGTAAAAGAAGGCAAGAAAATGAGGAACAAGTGTTTTCCTAGAGCGAATTTGGAGAAGGCGAGAAAATGAGGAACAAGTGTTTTCCTAGAGCGAATTTGGAGAAGGCGAGAAAATGAGGAACAAGTGTTTTCCTAGAGCGAATTTGGAGAAGGCGAGAAAATGAGGAACAAGTGTTTTCCTAGAGCGAATTTGGAGAAGGCGAGAAAATGAGGAACAAGTGTTTTCCTAGAGCGAATTTGGAGAAGGCGAGAAAATGAGGAACAAGTGTTTTCCTAGAGCGAATTTGGAGAAGGCGAGAAAATGAGGAACAAGTGTTTTCCTAGAGCGAATTTGGAGAAGGCGAGAAAATGAGGAACAAGTGTTTTCCTAGAGCGAATTTGGAGAAGGCGAGAAAATGAGGAACAAGTGTTTTCCTAGAGCGAATTTGGAGAAGGCGAGAAAATGAGGAACAAGTGTTTTCCTAGAGCGAATTTGGAGAAGGCGAGAAAATGAGGAACAAGTGTTTTCCTAGAGCGAATTTGGAGAAGGCGAGAAAATGAGGAACAAGTGTTTTCCTAAAGCGAGTTTGGAGAAGGCGAGAAAATGAGGAACAAGTGTTTTCCTAAAGCGAATTTGGAGAAGGCGAGAAAATGAGGAACAAGTGTTTTCCTAAAGCGAATTTGGAGAAGGCGAGAAAATGAGGAACAAGTGTTTTCCTAGAGCGAATTTGGAGAAGGCGAGAAAATGAGGAACAAGTGTTTTCCTAAAGCGAATTTGGAGAAGGCGAGAAAATGAGGAACAAGTGTTTTCCTAGAGCGAATTTGGAGAAGGCGAGAAAATGAGGAACAAGTGTTTTCCTAAAGCGAATTTGGAGAAGGCGAGAAAATGAGGAACAAGTGTTTTCCTAGAGCGAATTTGGAGAAGGCGAGAGAGGCATTTCCGCTAAGGATACTGTTAGTTTCCTGTTGTGGCGCTTCTTTCAGATTTTATTTTTTATACTAGCTGTTACCCAGCGTGCCATGCTACACCTACTTTCTGTCTATGACTCTCCCAGTATCAAGATCTACTTGATACCTAGTTGTCTATACCCAGCTACGA
The DNA here is from genome assembly GCA_946811695.1 of Gonocerus acuteangulatus. Taxonomy (NCBI): domain Eukaryota; kingdom Metazoa; phylum Arthropoda; class Insecta; order Hemiptera; family Coreidae; genus Gonocerus; species Gonocerus acuteangulatus. The sequence goes on from OX328128.1 coordinate 80,275,539, forward strand.
AAATCGGTCAAACGATGTGAATTGGTTTTAGTTCATAATGATACCCGGCAGAGGCCAGGACAACAGCACTTCATCTAACAGCCGATAGAGGCCAGTCGTTGTAGATTCAAAATGGCCGTCAGTTATTCGTCAGTTCAGTGTAGCCAATTTTTCTTGAACAAAACTTTTGACCTTTTGACTAAATTTTGAAATTTGACTACTTTGACATAGCCTATGAGATTTAACCTGTGTGCCAAGTGTGGTCAATATCGGTCATACGGTGTAGATTTGTATAAGGAACAAACAAAGAAATAAACAGACAGACACGTGATTTTTATATATATAGATTTTTCACGGAAGATCACAGGGTATATGAACGGAAACGCGCTAAAATGACGCAGTTCCTGAACTTTTTACTTTTCTGTCAACCTTAGTAACGCTATAATCATAGACGCAGAAAGTATGCCAATAAATAAATTGAACTTTGCCAAGATTGTTTTCCTTTAAATTAAAGTGCCGGATGCAGATAAAGATCATTTATCACCAGGACTCAAGGAACTTATTGTTATTAATTGTGGTTTTAGGATGAGACAATAAGGAGGTCGTGATGTTAGGAGATGGTTCGGTGTGAAGACAAATAGAGAAAAAGGACGACCTAGAGGTGTCTGAGCTTGATGCGCGAATCGTGTTTATGTTGCAAGCACGCAACACGATTATATATCGGTCTGCGCACTGGACACCGCGCACCGGGCACGACCTAACTCAACATTTAGCATGATCATTAACATAGTGTGGATATATTTAAAACTATTTTCAGCCCATCCCGAAGGATTGGACTTCAAGAGGTAGCACTAATCAAAGATTTCTTAAAAAAAATGCTTCGTCGTCGATGTTTGGCTTGAGGAGTTTGACGCGGGGACAGGAAGCTCGGTAGTGCGTTGAACTGTTTGTCGGGTATTTTTGCGTGCATTCGAAAAGTCCCACCTCAACTTTTCTGTATTTTCGGATTTTTTTCTTTAGTTTTTGGTTCTCCTTGTCGAGGCAATTCATTTGATGCCCCACATTATGGGCTTCTGAAGGCACAACAAGTACAAAAGTCCGTCTCGCAGGGACTGCATCATCTTAGCGCGGTTCCGTTCGTATCCCTAGTCTAATTTAGAAAGATTAAAATAGAAGCAGTTATTATTTTGGTTCCACCTGTATTTTTTTTTTTAAATTAATTATTATAATGGCGTGTCAACCCTTAAGGTCACTAACGCCATTCCTGTGTGTAGTAAAGTCTTGAAAGGTTATGATTTACAATCTTACCTGGAAGGGTCGGCTACACTAGAAACGGACCCGCTAGTGACAAGGTTTTGGAATCTTGGAAATCTATATTTCTAACAATAAATTGTTTTTGTTATTTTACTTAACCAGTTTTATTGTCAAATACATTATCCAACTATAAGCAATTAAAAAGTAACAGGGAATAAAACAGACAAAAAGAACCATTCGAATAAACGAAATCAATTAATTTAAAGTTTTAAGCACTTATTTCTCCGATTGACATCGCCTAATTAAAACTTTCTTCAGAACCTTTTTTGTAGAGCATTTAGTAAGCTTTCGAATGGTAATCTTCCGCTTCATAAGATTGTCAACGGTTTTCGAGATACTAACGAAAGTATACAAAGTTACCAAAACCTTTTTGTCTGTTAATAAAATATTTTATTCTAACCCTTCCTTTACTCTAAACGTAACAAAAATTTCAACATATTAGTGTTGATGAAATTCGAACATGCAGAAAATGTTTCAACTGTATCCCATAATTCTAAGTACCAAAATCAAAGACAAACAACCCTCCCTAGGAAGGACGCTAGGCAGTTGAAAAGCTACATCTTGGAAATCCATATTTCTAACATTAAATTGTTTTTCTTATTTTTCTTAACCTGTTTTATTTTCAAATACATTAGAGAGAGAAGAAACCCAAAGTTTTATAGATTTATTTTCTAATCCAAGTTTTATTATTTTTATTTACCTAAAATTAACAACCATTATTATTAACTAAGAATAATTGGACGTTTGCCAAGTTTTATTGGCATCGTAATGATGGATTAAAAACATACAGTAGTTCATTCATTTTCGATTCTGAGTACTTTTTTGTTGTCGATTGAAAATTCATAAGTGCTAAACGGAAAAAGAAAATTATTCGTTCAGAATTTATAAAGAAAAATGCAATTTCAAACCTTGTAATGCCTCGATTTTCTCGTAAGCAATTACCAACAAATTTCTCAGTGAATATTTCAAAAGGTCGAATGCTCTGAATAAAATTTCTCGCCCCTGAGATAATTACAATGTATAATGGATGTTGTAAATATATTCACGATTTTACATAATTCTACATAAAGCCACAAGAACCATGAAATATTTCTTAGTGCTTTAGTTTTCGATGATCTAAGATAGTTCATATCCTGAGAGCTATGAATGCCACCAACATACACAGGCTGACCTCATAACACAATCCGGAAGTCCCGACCAGAAAAAGTTTCAGAACAACGAAAATAACGGTGGTTCAAAAATTTATTTATATATATATATACTCTTATATTATTATTATTTAAATTTTAACGTCCATTAATATTAACTACGAATTTTAGGACGGGCTATCTATAGGTTACCACCCTTTTCTAGCCAGGATAGGGCTGATGCTTTTTCTTTTTTCTAAAGAAAAGCCACCACCCCATACAGGGAATCGAACCCACGGCCTTTGGCGCAGAGTAATCACGCCTTAACACTCACGGCCACCGGGCCTCCATATATATATATATATATATATATATATATATATATATATATATATATATATATGAAAGAAACATTCAACCAGAATCAGCAAACTATCGAAAATACCAACTTCGACCATTTTAAACTGCGATACTAGAAAAATCACTTATTAGCACCAAGATGTAAACTCACGAATATGATTTTTTGGTAATTAAAAACCAGTAAACAGTTTGTTCATAATTTCACCTTAAAATGATTAACAATATACATAGAAAGAATATGTAAAATTGTCCTTTTGTAAAGGCGCTGATTTAAGAATCACTATTAAAGCTTTATCTTGCTCTTTTGAAAAGTACCGATTTTCATATTCGATCGTTGACATGGTAGGGGCGATATATGTACTTTCGTTTGTCATACTATATATATATATATATATATATATATATATATATATATATATATATATATATATATATATGAAAGAAACATTAGTATAAAAAAAAAAAAATAAAACAATAACAAAACGCCAAAGTAAGTAGTATTAGTTCCAAAGTATTAAAGCCTTCAGCTTTGAGATGTTCATCAGATATTTATAAATATTGAGATAATTCACGTTTAATGTCGTGTTTAGGATTTCGTAAGATTTGGGCGTTATCTGCTGGATGTTTCTACACAGGATCTACACAGGATACATATTTCTTTGGAAAGATTTAATGACAAAAAAAAGTACATTTATCGTACCTACCTTGTCGAACTATCGAATATGAAAATCAATACTTTTCAAAAGAGCTTTAATAGTGATTCCAAAATCAGCGCCTTTACAAAAGGACAGTTTTACATATTTTTTCTATGTATATTGTTAATCTTTTTAAGGTGAAATTATGAACAAACTTTTTACTGTTGTTTAATTACCAAAATATCATATATAAATCACTTATTAGCACCAAGATAAATCACTTATTAGCACCCAGATGCAAATCTTGGTGCTAATAAGTGATTTTTCTTGTATCGAAGTTTAAAATTGTCAAATGTGGTATATTCCATTGTTTGCTGATTATGATTGACTAACTGTATAATTATTTACACTTAACTTAAACTAACGAATGTGATGCATTCGACATTAACCATTGTACTAATTCTATAGTATTAGTGATATCTACAAATCAATGTAACGAATATACCATTTTCGTCGGTTAGCCAAGTCGGTTTCTGATATAAAAAACTAGCCGAATACCCGTGCTTCGTCACGGCAGAAAAGTAGTTATTTAATTGCGTTAAATAATGTTTCATTAAAATTACGTTACTATACAATTCTGTGCAGTTTATTATAGCACGGTTCCCGTCATACTATATGTTATACATCAATTGTTAATTACCAAGTGAATTGGTTAACATAGTAGGGAAGATATAATTACCGAGTGAATTGGTTGACATAGTAGGGAAGATATAATTACCAAGTGAATTGGTTGACATAGTAGGGAAGATATAATTACCAAGTGAATTGGTTGACATAGTAGGGAAGATATAATTACCAAGTGAATTGGTTAACATAGTAGGGAAGATATAATTACCAAGTGAATTGGTTGACATAGTAGGGAAGATATAATTACCAAGTGAATTGGTTGACATAGTAGGGAAGATATAATTACCAAGTGAATTGGTTAACATAGTAGGGAAGATATAATTACCAAGTGAATTGGTTAACATAGTAGGGAAGATATAATTACCAAGTGAATTGGTTGACATAGTAGGGAAGATATAATTACCAAGTGAATTGGTTGACATAGTAGGGAAGATATAATTACCAAGTAAATTGGTTGACATAGTAGGGAAGATATAATTACCAAGTGAATTGGTTGACATAGTAGGGAAGATATAATTACCATGTGAATTGGTTGACATAGTAGGGAAGATATAATTACCAAGTGAATTGGTTGACATAGTAGGGAAGATATAATTACCAAGTGAATTGGTTGACATAGTAGGGAAGATATAATTACCAAGTGAATTGGTTGACATAGTAGGGAAGATATAATTACCAAGTGAATTGGTTGACATAGTAGGGAAGATATAATTACCAAGTGAATTGGTTGACATAGTAGGGAAGATATAATTACCAAGTGAATTGGTTGACATAGTAGGGAAGATATAATTACCAAGTGAATTGGTTGACATAGTAGGGAAGATATAATTACCAAGTAAATTGGTTGACATAGTAGGGAAGATATAATTACCAAGTGAATTGGTTGACATAGTAGGGAAGATATAATTACCAAGTGAATTGGTTGACATAGAAGGGAAGATATAATTACCAAGTGAATTGGTTGACATAGTAGGGAAGATATAATTACCAAGTGAATTGGTTGACATAGTAGGGAAGATATAATTACCAAGTAAATTGGTTGACATAGTAGGGAAGATATAATTACCATGTGAATTGGTTGACATAGTAGGGAAGATATAATTACCAAGTGAATTTTAGAAATTTTTCAGTGATTTGAAACTCTTAATGGCGTCAGGATCTCAACGTGACGTCACTGGTTTGATGTTTCTTGAAGCTTCCCTTCCCAGAAGAGGAACGATGACGTCATTAGTTACACCATTATTAGGGATCTCCATGGACCAAAGATTCTTATCTTTTAATAATTTGCCAGAGCCAAGCATTTTTTTTTTATTCTTCGTTTAACTTATTGTAATTCAGCTATGATCCGATGACATGGATGATTCTTCTGGGAATTTATGAATGCAAATGAGTTTCTCGGTTCCGGAACCGGGTTTAAAATTAGAAAGAAGTTCTCGGTAAGCAATCGTGGGGATTAATTCCGCTGAGTGTGAAATGGCAATGTTCAAAATAACCGAAAGGGCGCGCGAGAGAGTTTAAGATTGTATTAATTCAGGTAAGTTTGGCAAAATTGATTCAAACCACTTATTGCCAAGGTGTTACTTCAAATTATATAATTAGTAATTTATTCTCCCTGGCAAACATTAATCTGACCAACTAGAAAAGAAGAGCTCATCCTGACTCGCCTTAGGATCGGCCATACAAGATTAACCCATCTAATGTCCCGAGGCGCTCCATCACTTTGTGAAAAATGTAATCAAACAATCACCATACACCATCTGTTAATAAGTTGCAAAATATATGATAAACAAAGAAGAGAAGCCCAGCTATCAGATAGAATCGATTTAGAATTTATTAAAAGAGGACGTAGAACTAGAAAATAGTTGTGGAAGGGTGTGTCCGTCTGTGTGCGTGTGTATGAGTGTCTGTGTTATTCAGAGTGTGTATGAGTGTCTGTGTTATTCAGAGTGTGTATGAGTGTCTGTGTTATTCAGAGTGTGTATGAGTGTCTGTGTTATTCAGAGTGTGTATGAGTGTCTGTGTTATTCAGAGTGTGTATGAGTGTCTGTGTTATTCAGAGTGTGTATGAGTGTCTGTGTTATTCAGAGTGTGTATGAGTGTCTGTGTTATTCAGAGTGTGTATGAGCGTCTGTGTTATTCAGAGTGTGCGTTTAAAATTACATTTTTAAGCATTTTTCAACCATTTTTAATTCTTTCGTTATATTCTCTATTTAAAATTACTTAATAAATAGGTATTGTTTTGATTAATTTGTTTTTATTCTAACAGTATTGGAATATTTAAATATATATAGGCACCAATGACCCTAGTGGTTGAAGTGCCTTATAAAAAAAAAAAAAAAAAGATAGAATTGACGAAATATTCGCGGGTCATCCCGACCAGATTGATAAGCTGTTAACATCAACTGAACTAATAAATAACATCTAAAAATATATATTAAAAAAATCCAAATATTTCACTCCATAAAAAATATCATACAATAAATATTTAAATCAAATCAACAAATATCGTAAAGAAAAAATATTAAAATTAAAAATAAAGTAAAATTAAAATATCATACAATAAATATTTAAATCAAATCAACAAATATCGTAAAGAAAAAATATTAAAATTAAAAATAAAGTAAAATTAAAATATCATGCAATAAATATTTAAATCAAATCAACAAATATCGTAAAGAAAAAATATTAAAATTAAAAATAAAGTAAAATTAAAATATCATACAATAAATATTTAAATCAAATCAACAAATATCGTAAAGAAAAAATATTAAAATTAAAAATAAAGTAAAATTAAAATATCATACAATAAATATTTAAATCAAATCAACAAATATCGTAAAGAAAAAATATTAAAATTAAAAATAAAGTAAAATTAAAATATCATACAATAAATATTTAAAACAAATCAACAAATATCGTAAAGAAAAAATATTAAAATTAAAAATAAAGTAAAATTAAAATATCATACAATAAATATTTAAATCAAATCAACAAATATCGTAAAGAAAAAATATTAAAATTAAAAATAAAGTAAAATTAAAATATCATACAATAAATATTTAAATCAAATCAACAAATATCGTAAAGAAAAAATATTAAAATTAAAAATAAAGTAAAATTAAAATATCATACAATAAATATTTAAATCAAATCAACAAATATCGTAAAGAAAAAATATTAAAATTAAAAATAAAGTAAAATTAAAATATCATACAATAAATATTTAAAACAAATCAACAAATATCGTAAAGAAAAAATATTAAAATTAAAAATAAAGTAAAATTAAAATATCATACAATAAATATTTAAATCAAATCAACAAATATCGTAAAGAAAAAATAATAAAATTAAAAATAAAGTAAAATTAAAATCACCCGAAATAATAACCTTAAAATAAAATTATAATTCCATCCTCCCACTCTTTCTCGTAAACTTTGCGCAACGCCGATAGAATTATTAAAACAAATATGCATCTATAATCTAGTGTTTTAAACACTTATTGGTACAAGCGCAGACCGTTACTTCCATGAGAGTGAACAAATCCTTAGGTCGCACAGAAAAACGATAAAAAATTCCATTGCAATTGATTGAGCTTTCAAGTTTAATCAAGTATATTAGAGAAGTATTATTCCCTCTTAGGTTTTTTTTTTTTTTTTTTTTTTTTTTTTTTTTTTTTTTTTTTTTTTTTTTTTTTTTTTATAATTCTGAAAGTTACAGAAAAAAATTGAAAACCAAGGGTAGGGGAAAGTCGGACAAAACCGGGCCCCAAAATGTTTTTGTTTTCTCCTGAACAGATACGCAGGGTATCTAAACAGATATGTTTTGGAGGGTAAAAAATTTATTTTTTGGCAGTATACAAGTACCCGGTTTTATCCGACCTGGTCGGAACCACCCTTTTCTTGCCAGGATAGTGCTGAAGCCACCACCCGTAGTGGGAATCGAACCCACGACCCCTTGGCTCGGAGTGTTATGTGCTCACGCCTTAATCCTCACAGCCATCGGGCCTCCTTAATATGTTAAGAATTTATAGTAATTTAAAATGATTGATCAGATTTGTAAGACGTCTTAAGAACAAAAATCACAAATAGAATTTTGATAATGTTCCTCTGCATTGCTAGAGGCTTTATGTGCCCATCTTTACAGTTTAGACACTGTATTCAACCTTCCAGGGATTTTGTGCTGGCTTACAATTCATTACAAAAGATACAGGCTTCGTCGGATTATTCCTGACCTTCATTGGTTTTTCAGTTGCATCAGAATTTGCAAAGTGGTAGTCTGGAAATGCATCATTGTTGAATGGTTAGATCAAACGCTTAACTGCTGCCTGAAGAATCCCTGACCTTAAATATGATACGAGTAATAGAGTAAAAACAGTTTTGTACCACGGTGCGATTGAAGCCCTTTGCTCAGGACCTCTCAATGAAAGTTGTGGATTCTGATAAAGAAAGATGTACAACCATTCCTTTCGGGCCATTTTTTTTCTTTGTTGATTGTATGAGGAATACTATTTTTCTCTGCTAACTAAAATGCAAGTTCCCTTAAATATGTCAGTCTCAGTAGAAATAGTCTTGCTTCCAGTATGAGGATATGCCCCAAAAGTTCCTTTTCTTGATCTACTAAAAAAAGAGGCTTATATTTGCCAAACCTTTCTTTGTAGCCACCTCCGCAGACAAACCATTCTGCCTGGCAATCCTTACTCTGCCCTCAAGGGTAATTTGAGGTACATTGAATCGAATGAATCCAATGCTTTCTAATAAAAATTTTATAATTGGCCAAATAAAATGTAGGATACTTCAATATGGTAGCCTATGTTTATAGGAAGTTGTTAAAAGTTATAAGGATTTATTTTTTGCCAATTATAATATCGTCGATACAAAAGCAAACTAACGAATATGAAAAAATGCATCTTTCATTGTCCATCTTTAATAATATTTCTGCTGGACTTATTTACGACAAATTCTTCAATCTGACTTCACTCTATTAAAGGGAAAGTATTCCACTATCAAAAGGTCAAATCTGCCGAATATTTGACTGTCCAAAAAAAAGTTATGAATAAATACTTTTCCACTATGAAAAGTGTTGATTTTCATATTCGTTAGTTTGCTTTTGTATCGACGATATGATCTTAAAATATTTATATTTTACAAATTCAAAAAATTACATCCATTTCACACAGTAAAAAAAAAGTCGTCTAAAACCGGGTACTACCCGGTCTTGTCCGACTGCCAGGGTCCCGGTTTTATCCGACTACGCCATTAATCAGAAAAGAAGGCTTAGCACTTCTCAAAAATGATCTAAAACCTGGTTAAATAATTTAAAACAACATCTAGAAAATGTATTATCAAATTCTGTACTTGTCTAACACAAATCTTCAGGCAATTAGAAACTACAGAGTAAAATCCGTGGAGTAAAAATCGAACGGTTTAAGCTTGAATTTTTCTAAACATCGGCGTCCGCAAACAAATAATCTACACTGCCTTTTCGATATCTCCAAATAATATAGCGGATGTCTGCTACTAGTTTCATGGGTAAAAATGCAGTTTCCAGCCCTCCAAACCGATTTCTTTCAAACTTTGCACAATAACGTATTTTGATGCACTAAACACGAATACGATAAAAAAAAACGTCGGATTTAACTAGGAAAGAAGTTATTAAGCACTTAAGTTCACTGTTGTGCAGGTTATGAGAGCTAATGTAAACAACTAAATTTGTGACGACTTTAAGGCATACATGCTATGCGTTTCCGCTCGCTACGCTCGCTCAAAAAGATAACAAAACCCCAGTCAATCCAACTCGCTAAAATTAATAGACTATAATATTAGGCACTAAAGTTAGGAAGGTTATAAAACTAGGCGTCATCAGCGTATTTGTAAACACGCGCATGCGCAGATATGTAAAATTGGGAAACAGAGAACTGTCATTTGAAATGTTCAGAAACCATTTATTCAAAGATATTGTTAATTTTAAGGGCATCCTCACCCGTCGTCACCTGTCGCTTAAGGGCATACGTGCTATGCGTTTCCGCTCGCTCAAGAAGATAACAAAACCCCAGTCAATCCAACTCGCTAAAATTAATAGAATTCTATTAAAGTCGTCCTAGACATTCTTCTAATCCTCCAAGACATCTCTCTTAGCTTTCTTCTTCTTCTTCTACTACTTGAGACTGGATGTTCGGTGGATACAAATCCCCAATCGCACTATTTTAATTTTATGTTCAAATAAAAATTTGAGTAATTCTTCTCTATTATTGACAAGAATTATAAATTTGTGCAATTTCATACTTATTGTTTTTTTTTTTTTTTTTATAAAATAACAGTAGACAATTGACTTGTTGACAATTGAAGTTCGGTAGGCGCGAATTAGAACGATAATTATAAAGGCATTAGCTAATTATTAAGGGATTTCTGGAATATAATACTTTTCATGAACGAAACAAGAAATGTGAAGAGTGTTTCATTATTTAAAAAAAATGATTGTAAATAAATAACTGCTGATGAATTTCGATAATTTATGGTAAATTTCAATTAAAATTCCTTATTATGAACTTTTCCATACCCGCGCATTCGTATGTTGACAAATTTAGTTGTTTATATTAGCTCTCATAACCTGCACAACAGTGAACTTAAGAGCTTAATAACTTCTTTCCTAGTTAAATCCGACTTTTTTTTTATCGTATTCGTGTTTAGTGCATCAAAATACGTTATTGTGCAAAGTTTGAAAAAAATCGGTTTGGAGGGCTGGAAACTGCATTTTTACCGTTTCATGTATTTTCCGACAGATAACAGAACTAATATAGCCAAAATAGGCAGGTCCCTGTTTTATCCAACTTCCCCCTACTTATAAGGAAATTAATAAATAAAAAAACCTCTTTGAGATTATATTTTAAATGTTGACATGTGTTTATATTTTCACGAAAGATTAAGACAAATCATTAACTGTTTCTATTCTAAGCTTTCCAAGTGACAATAGGGTTAAGAATGGAAACGCGCTTAAATGACGGAGTTCCTGCGAGTCGGACTTTTTAAAAAATAAGAACTGTGAACAACAGGTCAGATGAATATTTATAGATCTGCAACATACCTGAAGTAGGTAATGAAGTTTATGACCCACCGTTCTAACCGCTTAGATCGGCCGATGTTTAATATATGTCTATATATAGTAAAAATGCGGTCTTGATTTATAGTAAAAATGCTGGAGCAAAGAGCACAGCTGAAAGAAATAACTATATAAGCAATCTAAATGACTTGGTTATAACCTAAACTTATAGTTAGAAACAAAGAAAAAAAAAGAAAGTTAAAGAATAACGAAAATCCTACGTAAAAAAAGTTTCACCCGTTAGAAACAGTTCGGCCTCGTTAATCAGGTAGGATATCTTTTAAAAACCAGGAAATCTATTTGTACGTACCTTTATAAATAACTAGCTGAATACCCGTGCTTCACCACGGCCGATAAGTATTTCTTATATTGAGTTAAATAAGATATGTTCAAAATTAACGCTACTACATAATTTTGTACAGCTTATTATTGCAACGACTTTAAAGTTACCCAGTAAACACCATGTGGAGGTACCCGTGCTTGTTTCCGTTAAAGAGTAAAAAAAAAAAAAAAAAAAAAAAAAACACGTTGAAAAGCATAAAACTAACAAATTTGAAGTTTTAAGCACTTATCTCTTCGATTGACATGGCCCACCGAACATTACAACAGAATCTTATTGTAGAGAATTTAGTAACCTTTCTAATAGCCGCCTTCCACTTACTTCGAGTTCCCGACCGTTTTCGAGATATTTTAGAAAATATACTGGATCCGAAAACTTTGTATCACCATTCATACATTTTAATTCCATATATGTACTTCGTTTCTGAATACCCAAACAGAAAATTAGTTTCGAAAAGTATTTCTATCAATTTCTCTGGTAAATGGCTACAGAACTCGTTTAAAAAATGGTTTCATTCGTTTTCCTACGTTAAAGAATTTTTCGCACAAATTTCGCTCCAAAAACCACGTTCCAGTAAACGGATTCAACTGGTTAATGAACTTGACCTTTTAAATGAGAAGAAAGATTTTTGTACGAAATGTTATCAAAATCGAACCATTTTTGAGCCGATGAGGAAATTCTTAATAATTCAACCCCCCCTAAAAGAACTTAAACATTTGAATATAAAAAAAACCTTTCTTAGCGAGTGTTTATATTATAAACGGATTGTCCTTGCAAAATTTCCAATTTTTGTGTCAAGTGGTTCGGGATATTATTACCTCGGATGGACCAGGGCGTAAACTCCATGAGGGACAAAATCACAGTTTATTTCTAGTAATTCAAGGACTTCCATCATAGTTTAAATTAACCTCAATTAGAAATAATACTATGAAAAAGATAGTGTACGGTAACAGCTGTTCTTTTATCGTCCTAGCAACGCATGCTGCCTTGGCTTGCCTGCTCTAACCAACTAAAACTTTAAACCCCTCTAAAAATACTTAAAAATTCGAATATCAAAAAAATCCTTTCTTAGCGAGTGCCTACGTTATACAGTGAGTGTCCATGCATAATTTCAAAATTTTCTGTCGAGCGGTTTGGGCTGGGGGATGATAGGTCAGTGAGTGAGTGAGTCAGTGAGTGAGTGAGTGGTATTTGACAAATATATAGTAGATACAGATTTTTGGGACGAAGTTTCAAATGAAAAGCCACCACTCAGATGCACACCGATGCCTTTTCTATTTTTTCCAAAGGAAAGCCACCACCTCTTGTGGGAATTGATCCCACAAATTTAGCTCCGGAGTGCTCATGCTTTGCTCATGGCCTCCTGACAGTAAATCTGTGCAAGAAATAAATTAAACATAACACATAGATGTAATTTAAGACACTCCAAGCTGCCATCGAAAAAAAAAATGTTGCTCCAAGATGTTTACGACTAAGTAAACAGCCATTAACAACATCTATGCAGGAGAATACCATCTCTAACTGATAAGGTTTAACCTTAGAAGGATAGTGTGACCTCAGGGTTAAGGCGTGAGCACTTAACACTCTGCGCCAAGGGTCGTGTATTCGATTCCCACTAGGGGCGGTGGCTTTTCTTTGGAAAAAAGAAAAGGCATCATCACTGTCCTGGCTAGAAAAGGGTGTTGATCTATAGATAACCCGTCCTGAAATTACGAGTTAATTATAAAGGATGTTGTGAGGGTTAAGGCGTGAGCACTTAACACTCCGTGCCAAAGGTCGTGGGTTCGATTCCCACTAGGGGTGGTGGCTTTTCTTTCGAGAAAAAGAAAAGGCATCACCCCTATCCTGGCTAGAAAAGGTCGTAACCTATAGATAACCCGTCCTAAAATTCGTAGTTAATAATAAATGGACGTTAAAATTTAAATAAAAATATAAAGGATGTTAATAATTTAAATAAAATAGTGGGACCCCAGGCAGGGCATGGCTCACTAAGAAAACACCTGTACACAATTGGACTAATAGAAGACCATAATTGCCAACGATGCTTCAAACAAGAGGAAACATCACAACACACACTCTGTGGATATGACGGATTACAGCAGGCTGATATAATTTGAAAAGGATGCCATATCACCAAGAAAATAGCTGACACTACTTCCAAGGAAGTCATAGATTATGTGAGGAGCTGTTACTTTATGTAAATCTCTGGCGCTGCAATTCTTATTGTCCTGGATGGTGTTCAGGAAGTGTCGACATTTTTTGGCTTCATTTTTTATGCTTGTGCTCTGTTGTACTATGGTTGGCTCCTCACTCAGACCAACAAACGTTTGAATACCAACTAGTAGATCTTTTAACCAAGAGCTAATAGAAAAAAAAGTCATTGGACACAATTTTATAGACGAAAATATGGACAAACCATCTACATTAGTCACTACAGCAGCTGTGCGTTAGATATAAAAAAAGTCCGACTCGCAGGAACTGCATCATCTTAGCGCGGTTCCGTTCATATCCCTAGTGTCATTTGAAAAGCTTAGAAAAGAAATAAACTTATTTTTTTATATGTCTCGTGAAAATTGTCAAAATCATCTCGAACAAAAGTGATATTAAGGCGTCAGGGACACCGACAGTAGCTAACTTATACACAGAAGCGGAAATTACACAATCCGGCTCTCATTCTAAAGCAAAGCTCTATAAATCAATACAAAATATGACTAATAAAGCCTTTTCTAGTGGATACAGAAGGATCAAGAAGAAGTACTCAAGATTGAATAGAATACCCTGCCTAATATAGCCTATATAGAATAATATGCCGAATAAAGCCTATCTAGTAGATATAGAAGGACAAATAACAAGTCTTGACGAATAACAAGTCAAGATATAGAATAATATACCTAATTAGGTCTATGGAGTAGATACAAATGGACCAAAAACAAGTCTTGAGGAATCTTGTTTTTTTCTAATTAAATACTTTAGTATATAACCTTTGTTGAAAACAATTGATTGCTAAATGATGAATCGGTTTACAACTAAGTAATCTTTATGAATATTTAGTATATAACCTATGTTTGGAAGTGTGTTATTTCAGAATCTAGTGTAGTTTAAGAAATTTTGGTGAATGATATCATAACGTTGCTCTTCGTAACCTGGCTGGGCTTTGTATTTGTGCCGGCAGATACCTGGGTTATATTTACAACTCTTGAGGATTAACTCCTAGCAGGAACATTTCTTGTGGGCCTTCTGTCTACGGGCACTGAACCGACTCTCTATTCGCTCATAGTATCTAACCATTGTGAAGTTTATTTTTTGAATTTAGGACTTAATATACATATGTAGACTAAATCATAGCAATAAGTCTACCTCCGTCGTCGGTTCTTCACTATGTAGACTCGCTAATGTTACCCAATCTTAGACACATCGTAATTAAAATCCACAGCAAAAACACGACATTTCATCAAAGTCCCCTGCTTAATTTTTTTTTTTTTTTTTTTTTTTTTTTTTTTTTTTTTTTTTTTTTTTTACGGCGCATCTACATCTAGGTCATTAGCGCCGACATCCAGGGTGCAGCGAGGAATTTTACCAGCGAGCCATGGGATGATAAAATTCCTGCCGGAGGTTGGGAATCGAACCCACCATCTCCCGCTTATGAATCCAAGGCTCTAGACATTAGACCACGGGAGACCCCTCCCCCTGCTTAATAAAACACATATAGAATAATATGCCAAATAAAGCCTATCTAGTGGATAAAAATAGAGGAAAAACGCCGTTCGTGGTGGTAGAAAATCTTACAAGGCATTTCGCTCAGAAATCTCCAAAATATTCCTACTAATTTTACGTATCCTGTTTTAA
Source organism: Gonocerus acuteangulatus (assembly GCA_946811695.1). NCBI lineage: Eukaryota > Metazoa > Arthropoda > Insecta > Hemiptera > Coreidae > Gonocerus > Gonocerus acuteangulatus. The sequence continues at coordinate 80,290,922 of OX328128.1, forward strand.
AACCAAATAGATTTATATTCTATAATCAATAAGAAAAAACTACTAGCAATAAAAAACTATGGGTAACAGATGAAAATAGAGAATACCAAGAACAATTCTAAAGAACGAAATCAACACCAGTACTGTAATCTAGATATTCATACGGCATCTTCGAATTCTAACTAACAAAATATTGATTCTAATTATACGTATCCTGTTTACTGACAAATACATTTGACTGCTATAAGCAAGTACAAAAATAACGAGCAGTGAAAAAAAAAAAAAAAAACTGTGGAAAACACACAAATAGATCCGTTTAAATAAACGAAACTAACTAACTAAGTTTTAAGCACTTATTTCTCCTAATGTGACGACCCCAAAACATTTCTTCAAAACATTTTTTGTAGAAAATTTAGTAAGCTTTCGAACTGTTACATTTCACTTGCCACGATTCCCTAACGCTTTTCGAGATATTAATGAAAATATAGGAAGGGGGCCTAATAGATATTCATACGGCATCTGAGAATCCCAAGATACCGCAAAAATAAAATATTGTTTGTAATTATACGTATCCTGTTTTATTGGCAAATACATTTGAGTACTATAAGCAATTCCAAACACTAGGGAATATGCCAAAGAACTCGGAGTAGGAGCCTCGACAGTTTCAAGACATTGGAAGGAAATCGGCAAATCCAAAACTGACATTTCTTACGGTACAGCCTGATATATTTCTAACAATGTATTGTTTTTCTTGTTTTAATTTATCTGTTTTATTGTCTAATACATTATCCAACTATAAGCAATGAAAAAATAACAAGGAATAAAAACAGACAAACAGAACCGTTCGAATAAACGAAATCAATTACTTGAAAGTTCAAGCACTTATTTCTCCGATTAACATCGCCTAATCAAAAATTGTTTCAGAATCTTTTTTGTAGAACTTTTAGTAAGCTTTTTAATGGTAATCTTCCGTTTACCAAGATTCTAAACCTTTTTCGAGATATTAAGGAAAGTATATAAAGTTACCAAAACTTTTTATGTCTGTTAATAAAATATTTTATTCTAACCCTTCCTTAATTCCAAACGTAACAAAAATTTCAACATATTAGTTTTAATGAAAGTAAAACATTCAGAAAATGTTTCAACTGAATCCCATGATTCTAAGTACCAAAATCAAAGACAAAAAGAATAGTTCGAATAAGCGAAATCAATTACTTTAAAGTTTTAAGCACTTATTTCTCCGATTGACATCACCTAATCAAAACTTTCATTAGAACCTTTTTTGTAGAGCATTTAGTAAGCTTTCTAATGGTAATATCCGTTTACCAAATTCTCAACCTTTTTTGAGATATTAAGAAAAGTATACAACGTTAACAAAACTTTTTAAGTCTGTTAATAAAATATTTTATTCTAACCCTTCCTTGAATCCAAACGTAACCAAAATTTCAACATATTAGTTTTAATGAATGTAGAACATGCAGAAATTGTTTCAACTGAATCCCATGATTTTAAGTACCCAAACCAAAAACGGTATTCAAAAACTATTTTTCCAATTTTCTCAAAAACGGTTAAAGCTATCGCCTTGAAAATGGTTTCATTCGTGTTCCTAGCCCACGAAGCATATAAAACGACTACTTACAAGCTTATGAACTCAAAAACGTAAGCGTTACGATTTTTTTTGCGCGAATTTCGCCCCAAACGCCATCTTCTAGTGGGCGGATTTTGCTGGTTAACGAACTTGACCTTTCAAATTGGACGAAAGATGTTTGTACCTTTCATTAAAATCGGACCATTCGTCTGGGAGGTACAGAGCGAACAGACAAATATATATGTATATGTATATATATATATATATATATATATATATATATATATATATATATATATAAATATATATATATATATATATAAATAAATAAATATATATATATATATATATATATATATATATATATATATACAAATTTTAACCACTATCATTTTCGGTCTCTAGGGGTTCCGAAACGCAAAATTTTCTAGTCGGCACTTCCGGATTGCGTCATGAGATCAACCTTATAAGCGGGGTTCCTCCCTAGGGGGGAGGGAGGAACCGCGCTAAAATAGTTAGGCTGCCCATAAACGGTGAGGAATATCTTAAATTTTGGACTGTGCAGTCCAAATCTTGATATATTCCTCATAAGCATGTCTTGCTTGGAAGTAGTCACAGCATATTCCTTGGATGTTATAGCAGCCTGCACGTGCTTTGAGGTTTCCTCTGTCAGTCTCTGGGTACCTGCTGATGCCTATGTACAGGAGGAGGTAACAACAGTTACATGCTTAAACTTACTACTAACTAACGTATGCTAAGACGTTATGTCAGCTTCTGTCTCTCATCCTCTTCAATTCCTGTTTTTTCTTGTAACATTTTAAGCCAAGAAGTTCATCCAGAGGTAGGAGCTGTCAATGCCTGCTAGTTGATGAGATAATGAGCTATGTGCATTACCAGGATGTATCAACGGGTGGTAGGTCCTGAGGGATCAATAGCCAATACAGCTATGTGCTTTACCAGAATGCATCGTTGGGTGGAAGGTCCTGAGGTAACAATAGCCAATACAGCTATCTGCATTACCTGGATGTATCATTGGTTGGTAGGACCTGAGGGATCAATAGCCAATACAGCTATGTGCTTTACCAGGATGGATCATTGGGTGGTAGGTCCTGTGGGATCAATAGCCAATACACCTATTTGCATTACCTGGATGTATCATTGGGTGTTAAATCCTGAGGGATCAATAGCCAATACACCTATGTGCATTACCTGGATGTATCATTGGTTGGTAAGTCCTGAGGGATCAATAGCCAATACAGCTATGTGCTTTACCAGGATGGATCATTGGGTGGTAGGTCCTGTGGGATCAATAGCCAATACACCTATGTGCATTACCTGGATGTATCATTGGTTGGTAAGTCCTGAGGGATCAATAGCCAATACAGCTATGTGCTTTACCAGGTTGGATCATTGGGTGGTAGGTCCTGTGGGATCAATAGCCAATACACCTATTTGCATTACCTGGATGTATCATTGGGTGTTAAATCCTGAGGGATCAATAGCCAATACACCTATGTGCATTACCTGGATGTATCATTGGTTGGTAAGTCCTGAGGGATCAATAGCCAATACAGCTATGTGCTTTACCAGGATGGATCATTGGGTGGTAGGTCCTGTGGGATCAATAGCCAATACACCTATGTGCATTACCTGGATGTATCATTGGTTGGTAAGTCCTGAGGGATCAATAGCCAATACAGCTATGTGCTTTACCAGGATGGATCATTGGGTGGTAGGTCCTGTGGGATCAATAGCCAATACACCTATGTGCATTACCTGGATGTATCATTGGTTGGTAAGTCCTGAGGGATCAATAGCCAATACAGCTATGTGCTTTACCAGGATGGATCATTGGGTGGTAGGTCCTGTGGGATCAATAGCCAATACACCTATGTGCATTACCTGGATGTATCATTGGGTGTTAGATCCTGAGAGATCAATAGCCAATCCAGCTATTCGCATTACCAGGATGTATCATTGGGTGGTAGGGCCTGAGGTACCAATAGCCAATACAGCTATGTGCATTACCTGGATGTATCATTGGGTGTTAGGTCCTGTGGGACCAATAGCCTATGCAGCTTTGCGCATTACCTGGATGTATCATTGGTTGGTAGGTCCTGAGGGACCAATAGCCAATACAGCTATGTGCTTTACCAGGATGGATCATTGGGTGGTAGGTCCTGTGGGATCAATAGCCAATACACCTATTTGCATTACCTGGATGTATCATTGGGTGTTAAATCCTGAGGGATCAATAGCCAATACACCTATGTGCATTACCTGGATGTATCATTGGTTGGTAAGTCCTGAGGGATCAATAGCCAATACAGCTATGTGCTTTACCAGGATGGATCATTGGGTGGTAGGTCCTGTGGGATCAATAGCCAATACACCTATTTGCATTACCTGGATGTATCATTGGGTGTTAAATCCTGAGGGATCAATAGCCAATACAGCTATGTGCTTTACCAGGATGTATCATTGGGTGGTAGGTCCTGTGGGATCAATAGCCAATACACCTATGTGCATTACCTGGATGTATCATTGGTTGGTAGGTCCTGTGGGATCAATAGCCAATACAGCTATGTGCTTTACCAGGATGGATCATTGGGTGGTAGGTCCTGTGGGATCAATAGCCAATACACCTATGTGCATTACCTGGATGTATCATTGGTTGGTAAGTCCTGAGGGATCAATAGCCAATACAGCTATGTGCTTTACCAGGATGGATCATTGGGTGGTAGGTCCTGTGGGATCAATAGCCAATACACCTATGTGCATTACCTGGATGTATCATTGGGTGTTAGATCCTGAGAGATCAATAGCCAATCCAGCTATTCGCATTACCAGGATGTATCATTGGGTGGTAGGGCCTGAGGTACCAATAGCCAATACAGCTATGTGCATTACCTGGATGTATCATTGGGTGTTAGGTCCTGTGGGACCAATAGCCTATGCAGCTTTGCGCATTACCTGGATGTATCATTGGTTGGTAGGTCCTGAGGGACCAATAGCCTATGCAGCTTTGCACATTACGTGGATGTATCATTGGGTGTTAGGTCCTGTGGGACCAATAGCCTATGCAGCTTTGCACATTACGTGGATGTATTATTAGAAAAAAAAAATACGATTTCTTAATTAATTAAATATATGATCAATTTAATTCTTTTCAGCTTTTTAGAAGTTATCCAGCATTGTATAAAAAGCTTTTCGATATTTTTCAAGAATACTTATAATATAAATTGGAATACTAAATGGAAAGAAGTACACAAATAGTTGGCAATTTTTCAGGTATGAGTAGTGCAAAGTATTTTAAGAACATTTCACAGAGTTTGCATAAATCTAGATACTGGAAGCAATTTTAGGTTCGATTTGTAATGAAGTTAAATTCTTCCACATTTGATTTAGCATTAATTAATCCATTTCTTGTTCTATTCTCTTTGTTAGATGTTCATGTGTGTGGTAAAATTGGTACAAACCTAAACTCCTAGGATATTTTCATTTAACTCATACCAAAATTTTGAACTTTGCCCAAAGAGAGCGAACAAACAATTCTATATACTACTTATATATTGGTCTGTTTGCTCTCAGATAAAAAAAAATATCTCAAATATATAAGCATATAAAAGCAGCATATAAAAGCAGCATATAAAAGCAGCATATAAAAGCAGCATATAAAAGCAGCATATAAAAGCAGCATATAAAAGCAGCATATAAAATCAGCATATAAAAGCAGCATATAAAAGCAGCATATAAAAGCAGCATATAAAAGCAGCATATAAAAGCAGCATATAAAAGCAGCATATAAAAGCAGCATATAAAAGCAGCATATAAAAGCAGCATATAAAAGCAGCATATAAAAGCAGCATATAAAAGCAGCATATAAAAGCAGCATATAAAAGCAGCATATAAAAGCAGCATATAAAATCAGCATATAAAAGCAGCATATAAAGCAGCATATAAAAGCAGCATATAAAAGCAGCATATAAAAGCAGCATATAAAAGCAGTATATGTTTGTACCAATTTCACCACACTGTACTAATGATACCCCATTTTACAGTATGTTATATTATTTTTCTATTCCTTTATGAATATTTGATATATATTTTTCGACTTGAGTTCCATGGCCCTTAGCAGGGGCAATCTACTGGTTGACACTTATTCTAAACTTACTCTTAGGAAGAGTGTTCCACCTCAGACTGGATTTGAACCAGAGTTCTTTGCTGGCAGTTCGATATGCTAACTAACCTCTCACTGTGAGACCGTTCTCAGTATTTAAGTATAGCAATTCAAATTTAAATTATTATATCAGAGAGATTTCATTAATGGAAAAAAAGTTTTTACCCCTAAGAAAATTAATCTTTAATCACAATTCGTTGCTTTTGCACCAAAAAACTGTTCTTGACAATGGAGTTTTTTCTGCCAGTTAGGAAGAGTAAGAATTCAAAGACAACTAAAGGTGAACAGAAGAAAAACCCAGGACATACGAAGGACAAACAAGGAGGGAATAAAGGATATCGAAGGAGTACAAGTACCAGTAACTTCCCATTCAGGAAGCAACTTTCTCAACAATTCTTTTTGACAAATCCGCTGTAAGCATTCTTTTTAGTTATTATAGTGTAGTAATATTATCAATAGTAATTTTCTTTAAAAAAAGAAAAAAAATCAATCCCGTAGTCGACCACATTGGCCCTGAAAGACAGATGCTATCTGATTCATGACCATATGGCACACTATGGAGATAGTTTGGTCAGTACCACACTCTGGCCGCCTGATTTTCCCCTTTGCAGGTACCCATTAATAAATTAATTAAAGGCTGGATTGGCTTAGGGATGTTCTGGTAGACCGAATAAAACCCATGAACAAAGTCACAGGAAGATAAATATCTTTAGTGCTTGCTCAGGATTTGAACTCAGGTCCTCCAGTATATTAGTCCAGTGCTCTACTACTGAGCTAACCTCGGCCCTTAATTTTCTTAATGAATATTCATAATTTATTTTAGCACTTTATGAAGGAATGTAGCATTTGAGGTTGCACTCATGACTTTTTTTTTTGTAAGCTTAACCTTCCTTGAAAAATGATTTGCAACTACATTTAATTTATAACAATCCAAAGGATTTTTACTTACCAGAATACATTTAATAGAGGAAGAGCAAAAACACCTCCTTTTGTTGCTGGCTCAACAGTGAACAAATCACACAACATTGGCCTGAAGATTCAAGAACTGAAAAATGCCAAAGCAGCACAAAAAGGGGAACTGGTTAATAGGTAAGTTATCCTACTTTACAATAATTGTAATTATTTCCGATATGTTCTTCTGTCTTCTTTCACCCTTGATTACAAGGGGTTCTTTCATCCCTTTACCTTTAATCAGAGCAAAAAGTGTGTGTACCTAGTTTGGGAAGGATGGGACATCACCATTATCGTGTGAAATTAAAGAGTGTGTTCAGAATGGCTCCTTCAAGCTAAAGCACATTTATTGGTTTTGACTTAGTAATCAGAAAGAATCATTTTTTAATTTTAATGTCCATTATTATTAACTAAGAATTTTAGGATGGGTTATCTATAGGTTACCACCCTTTTCTATCCGGGATAGGGCTGATGCCTTTTCTTTTTTCAAAGAAAAGCCACCACTCCATAGTGTGAATCGAACCCATGACCCTTGGAATGGAGTGTTAAGTGCTCACGCCTTAACACTCAAGGCCACTGGGCCTCCTAGAAAGAGTTAGACTAAAATAAATGTTTTTCAAAACAATGAGGTACCGTTTCAAAGCTTATTAAATAAGGCAACTATTTAGGCGGAGGCAAACCTCTAAGTCTACAAATAGCTGATTAGGAAAATATTGAATAATTCAAAAAACACTAATATCAATAGGTTACATCTATAAGGCTTTTAGTATAGCTCTTAATTTACATGGCAATATTTCAATAACGGGTGTTTCTTATTGGAAATTTAATGTAGATTCTAAAAATGTGGTCGTTATTTACGATTCATTATTCAGAAATCTCGAAAACACAGCTTTTTTATATAAAAAAAAAAAGAAAAAAAGCAATAGTTTTGAAAATAGACAAAATTTTGATTTGTCCTACTACATGTTGAGAGAGAACGCTCAATTATGCATTACTTAAGGACAAACGAGTAGCAGAATAAACCCCTAAAGTTATGAGATCTGAATAATACACCCTATATAATAAGAACAAATTTTTATAAAGGTGGAGATCGGGATTTGATCATGAGTGCTAACAAAACTAAATTTTTTATACAAAAATAAATTGCATTTGTCAAGGTTTTGGCTTCAGATTCAAGCCTTCATCAGGGGTATGAGGAGTGGAGGAACTGATCAGTATGGAGAGCACTGAAACTCCAGTAAAACTAATATAACTCATTTTATAAAAATAAATTTAGTTTTTAAACATAAAAATTTAGTTTCATTAGCACATATCCTCCCTCCCACGGAAGAAAACCCACTTATGGTGTCGACCTCATAACACAACCCTAGAGTGAAGACTAGAAAATCTCGGGGTTACTGGTAAGTCAATCCAAATCAATTGCATGGTGATAGTTTTGGTCAAAACAAACCATTTCAAGCCTATTTTGCCTTATACAAAAATGACCTGTTTTAAAGGTATTTAATATTTTAAGCTTTTTTTTTTTTAAAAAAAAAGTCACTATTGCTTAGGTTAAGTTTTTTTTGTATTTCTAGCATTTGAGCTGAAAGGTTTTATTGTTTTTGTATTTAAGACATTCAGAATAAGCTATTAATTAAATAAAACTATCAATTTTTTACGAGACATCGGATGGTACGACCCCAGTAAAAAGTGATGCAAATTTTGGTTATTGGGTCATACCATTTTTTGTCTCGTAAAAATTGAATAGTTTATTCTTAAATACAAAAACAATAAAAACATTCAGCTGAATTGCTAGAAATAAAAAAAAAAATTAACCAAAACCTACGCAACAGTGACTTTTTAAAAAAATCAAAAACTAAAATATGAAACATATTAAAAAAAGGGTAACTTTTGGCTATATAGGATTAAAATGGTTTGTTTTGACCAAAACTATCACTTCGCGATGGATGAGTCGACTTACCAGTAACCCTGTATTTATTCATAAGCATACTCAGATACGTCTTCTAAGAAACCAGAAAAGTGGTATATTTTGCATTATAAAAATTAGTTTTCCTGTAATGAAAAGCACAAGGGATAAAATCCACTAGATTCTATTACTCCTGCCTAAACCATTCAAAACAAAAAAAAAAAAAAAAAATATTCAACATTATTTTAATTTGTTTTAACTTCAATATATTTTTTGTTTACATAGAGGAGCAAAGAAGCCATATGGAGGCAAACTAGTAACCAAGAATTCTTCTTTGAATACGTCCAAAATTAGAGAAATGTTTGTGTGCCTTCACAATGAACTTTCAGATTTATTGAGGTATGCAACATTAAGAAATAAAACAGTGTTCCAGTAAAACGCTAAGATAATATTTATTTTTTCATTTATTTATTTACAAGTGTATTACAATATAATTTTAAGTTGTATTGTGTAAAGTGATGATAGGATGAGCCCGTCTCAGATGCACCAAGCTGTCAGCCAAATATCTTCTATAGGAAGTGAAATGAACTGAAATGAAAAAAAAAAAATGTGTTCTTATTCCGGGACACATGTCCCATAGGAATAATTTTGAATTTACAGAATAATGAATAATTTATTATATAAAATTATAAATACTACAGCATGTATATAAACTAGGGATTGGGTAAAACTTGCAGAGATAGAAAGTGGTAGAAGAGTCGGGAATTAAAGTTTTCTAGGTTGGTAGAATGGTGGACAGACAGAGGTAAGGAATTCCATAGCGAGGTTGCACGAGTGACAAATGATTTTTCGAATAATGCAGTACAGTGGGAAGGAATATAAAGACTGGAAGGATGAGATCGGGTGTTAAGGGAGTGAACAGAGGATTTAAATTTAAGGATTTGAAAGATATAAGGTCTTGGGGATTGAATTACTTGGTAAAGGACTGAGCCGAGGAAGTACTGTCCGCGATTAACAGGAAATAGCCAATCTAGCTCCTGGTAGAAATGTGATATGTGGGAGTCCCTGGGGATCCCGAGGATAAAATGAATGAAACAGTTCATGAGGCGTTTGAGTTTCCAATGTGCAATGGCAAAGAGGTGCGAATCCAAACATTTCAATCCAAAGTCCTACGTACCAAGTCAATGCTCCTTATTATGTTACAAATCGCACCCTCCATAATGACCTAAATATCCCTTTTGTCCAAGATATAATCCCTAGCCGCTTCTCATCTTTCCATAGTAAATTAATCAATCATCCTAATCCTACAGCCCAATCCTTATCCAGCACTAATCATTCTTACCTCTCCGCCTAAAATATTTAATATAATATGACAACATATAAAATTTTTATTGTTTAATATAAAACATAATTTTTAGTGTCCATGCTGCCATGAAGAACAATGCTAATGGCCCAGAAGGTCTGGATGAATTCAAAAAACTTGAAGAAAAGCTTGATAAAAAGGAAATGCAAATAAATGCAGTGATGCAGCTCTACGAAGAGGTAATAAAATGTTTCTTTCTTATTTGCTAGAAACATCTGAACAGGTTAAACATTTGCACAGGATAGCCATCAGGATTCAGTTATTTATAAAGAACAATTATTGATACGGGAAGTTGGGACCATAACATGCTTTTGGTTACACGTCGCCATCATAATGTCAAGCGTATGCTCATGGAACTCCTAAAAGAATAAGGTTATGAGAGCTTTGAAGAGGTTTTTAGCATTGATGGAGATGGCTCCACAAGATAAGCTGACATCGTTGCCTTCAAACGGAATGCCAAAACGGCTTTAATTTTAGACCCAACTATCCGATATGAAGGCAATGATGATGAAAAAGCCGAAAGAATAAACTTGAAAAAGAAAGCAATTAATGAAAAATGTGTAACATGTTATGCTTACATCCATGTTGTTATGCTTACAACATGTTATGCATCACTACAGCCCGGGACGGGCCTTGGCTTCCTGTATAATAGCATGCCAATCAGTCCTGTTCTTCGCACTTTTTTTCCAATTTCCCACACCCAGTACTTTCATGTCGCTCTCAACACCCTCCAACCATCTTTTCCTTGGCCTTCTTCTTCTTATTGTCCCATACATTGTAGCGAACAATGCCTTATAATGCATTCTGCTATTGTCCATTCTGGCCACATGACCCCTCGTGACAGGAGCGAAGATCGAAAACATTTTATGTTGGCATAGTATGCTCAGTTTCCAGCCATGATCCTCTTGCGTATCTCAGCAGCCATTTAATTTCCACAATTCACCTCCACCCCCAGGTACGTGAATGTTTTGACAGACTTAAAAGTGAGACCACATACTTCAATGCTCTGAGAACCAGCCTCATTGTTGGCCCCAACATTCATGTATTTTATCTTGTCTTCATTGATTTCCAGCCCAACATTTTCACTTTCGGCTTTAAATGTCACAAATATTTCTTTTAATGTCCGCAAAGTCCTGCTAATAAGGAATATGTCATCAACATAAGCACATATTATAGGGAGAACTTTTGTGAGAACTATGGACCAAACGAATATTACGTACAAGGCTTACGGTTTGGTTCATGAGGAACCATTCCGAAGGAGACGACGGTTTTACTCAAAGGAAAGGGAATCTGCGAAGAAAAATTAGGAATTATAGCTGAATCAATTCTCGTTCGCTCCCTGGCTATAATTCAAAGCCACATTTATGGCTAAAGGCATGATTTATATATATATATATATATATATATATATATATATATATATATATATATTTTTAACTTCTTACATTTTTTTTTTATAACTCTGTATTATTTATTTATTTTTTGAAACATTTTTACAAATATTTTCATCATTATATTCTTAGTTTTATTTTTTTATGTATAGTTTGTTGTTTGATCGATTTCCATATTTTTTTTAATATACAGTGAAACCTCCCTATAGCGGACACCTCTGGGAGAACCAATGTTGTCCACTATAGAGAGGTGTCAGCTATACAGAGGGGTTGGTCGAGATGGATACGTACCGAATTTGTATATTTAATTCATGTTTTAATTAACCATTTAATAATTACCCATAACAAGTTTTTTTTTAAGTATATAGAAAGAAGTTCAATAAGTATAAACTTAAAAAAAAAAAAAAAATTAAAAATATTATCAGGCGTATATCTAAAGAGTAATGATGGAAGCTTGGGTTCCTACAGAGTAACAGTTTACGCATTCACCGATGCCGATTCTCCACAATTGGCTCTAAATGAAATTTTGTACCTGCCACGAAATTTTTCCAGTCACCCATTGGAAGCTTTAAATTCAAAATAGACCAACTGTCCAGCTATATCTAGTGCTTTTGCGTGGATCATAGGACCTGATATGGGAATGTTTTGAACGTGCACTCTTTTAAACCATTCCAGTGTAGCAAGATCGATTATAAATCCGTGTCCAGTTCTTAGTTCTCGGACAACATGTGTGTCACAATTTTCCGTCCATTTCTGCAAAATTTCATCTTTCTTTTTCAATATTTCTGCTGCTTGTGTTTTTGCTATCTTAAAAATCTCTCTGGCGCCATCCCATGGCAACTTTACGCACACCACATTTTTCGCGATTAGGAAATGTTATCACGTCAATTTGTTCTTTAAGTGTCAGAGATTTTCGATTAGACATATTGAAGAGAAAGCACGATATTTACTCAACAAGAGCTAAAAACCAACTGAAAATTGAAGAGAGGGAATGTGAACGGAATGAGAGTTTTGGAATATTACCGGAACCGTGATACCTCGTAGGCAAAACAATAGTAATCTGCCAGCGGGAAAATCATATACTTCTGCTGAAAAGGAAGAGGTTCCTGTAGTGAAATTCCTAGGAAGATATTACTAGTCACTATTCTCTATTTATATCTTATTCTTACAAAGAGTTTGTTACTGTTAACGCATTTTTCTGGAAACCTGCACCGATAGGAACGCTTCTATAAATAACATTAGCTGTAATTATCCTTAGTAAGGAGGGAAAAAATCAGGTTTCTCTGTCCGTGTCCGTTGTACAGAGGTGTCCGCTATATAGAGGTTTATTTTACCCATAGACAAATTCGGGACTGTGAGAAAATGTCCTTAACCGCTGTAGGGAGGTGTCCGTTAAGGGAGGTTTCACTGTATTTAACTTTCTGACTTTAGTTCCTATGGTTGATAACTATGTTGTGGGTAGAGCAACTAAGCTTTCATTTTTCATAATAAGGTTTTTCTCTCTGTTTTTGAATCATTGAATATATATATATATATATATATATATATATATATATATATATATATATATATATATATATATATATATATATATGTGAATTCTTCATTGCCACTGAAATGTTTTGAACTTGTTTTTAATTTTTTTTTCAAATTTTGTATAATTTATTTTGATTTAAAAGAATATAAAGCTGAAAGAGGAGCTAGCGAAGGTTCGGAAAAAGATGAAAGGATTGCCAAAGACTAACGAGGAGCAAAAAGAACTGATGAAGATGGTTCCTGCAACCTGACCTCTATCTACCTATTGGTTCCTTTTTAGAAAAAATAAAATCAGTTGTTACATTCCTTTTGATTTGTATTCAAAGTTATAAAAGCAAATAAAAGGAGAAACATATTTAACAATATTTTTTTATTTTGTTTAACATCCCTTATTTTGGGGGGGGGGGGGTGCACACCTGCATGCACAATTTGTTACATTCAACCATTTTGGTTTAGCAATTCCCAGATGAAAGGGCCATTTCTAGTTGAGTGTACAAGTTCCAACAGGTAGTGCCATTTGAGGAGAAGGACCACCTTATCCTTAATGATAGCTCTAGAACAAACTCTTGTGAAAGCTTCTATAAACAATAGTAAACTGACAGTTAATTTACAAATTGGAGATAAGTTATCTTTTATCAACATATTGTGCAGGGTTCAGACTAGGACTCTGGGACCAAGACCAGCTAGCTTCTGGAGAGTGCGTAAGTATAATGTCCAGAAGTTTTTCTATTTCTGTCATTAAGTGAGAGGCCAGCGGAGGAGGCTGGGGCCAACCCTGCTTTGGCAGGGGGGGGGGACCCCCACAATCTGAGTGTGACTCATCATGTCCGGGTTGACCCTAAGGGATCCACAAGACTTGCTGGCTGGGAGTGCTTGTTGTTCTTAGGATCCGACATTCGACGGGGCCCTCGTTCAGCTAGCATGGCTAACGATGAGAGGCAACATTATGGTTCGCCTGTCACAGCATAGTGGCCATGTGTTGGAACCCAGAAGTAAGTGGGGTTCTGAATTGAGCATAATAAATATTCTGGCGGGAGATGGTGGGTTCGATCCCCACCGGCGGCAGGAATTTTCTCATCTCAGGGCTAGCTGAGAAAATTCCTGGCTGCACCCTGGATGTCGGCGCTAATGGCCAAGATTTGTCAATGCACCGTAAAAAAAAAAAAAAAAAATATTCTGCTCCAGGGCAGATGCTATGTATAGTTGGTACCTGGTACCCCCCCCCCCCCCCCCCCAAGGATCATCTCATGACTCCCACGGTTTTGCTAAACCTCAGGGGTTTGTGGGGATATCCTCATCTTTGATGGCCAAGGGGGGGTGGTAATAATCGGGAGTCTGTTTTAGAGGCTACGAAATGCTGGGCATGACCCCTTTGCCTTTCCAACTTTTGAGGCGTACACTCCTGAAAGAACTTGGAGACCTGACATCCTCTGATAACTTCACGAAGAGGTATTCAAAGAGGGGAACATAATACAGAGTAAACCCCAACTTCTAATGAATTGATGTACTTTGTTCTTAATACATATCTTTGTCTTTAGATATCCATTGCGTATACAGAGTTTTGTTACAATACAATCGAAATAACGACTGGTTTGAGCAAATTAGTAATTTGGGTCCAAAGTAACCCCCCCCCTCTTACTGTACCGATTTAGTTTATTCTTCGGAAAGTGCTAATTGAAACTATTTCAGTACAGTAAAACCTCGTTAAACCAGATGTCCGGACCAGCTTTGAAAACAAAATTTGTTGTTCACCTAAGTAAATGAAGATTTGTTTTACAGACGATAAATTACTATTTTCAGTAGGTATATCACGGAAATTTTCCTAGGTTAATGTACTTGAGTTTTCCTAGCGTTACGGTCGAAGTACAGTATTGTTTTGCTGTTTATTTTCTAAGATGACCACGATTTAGACGAAACGTAAAAACATTGTTTGATTATGGAAAAAAGGACTGAATCATTGACAAAACCTGACTAAGGAGAATCGTTAAAGAGTTTGGAATAGGAATATCGACCGTATCTGATTGGAAAAAGAACAGAAAACCCGCTGAAGATTTTTTTTTTCCAAAATGATTTCTAAGGACAGTTTATAGTGGTTATGACCCACGCTGAAGCAGTAGCAAACATTGAGAAATTGATGGTGAATTCCGAGAGTCAAGCCGAAACATTTCCAAATGAAATTCTAGTTTTAAAGCGGTTGCGAGTTCGCGCTGCTCGTAAGTGATACACTTAACTGAGACAGCAGAAACTTACTGTCTTTGTTTACTAGTCTGTGGCTATATTGAATACAGTACATATATATAGACTATTACAGTACATATAGTGTATATGTTTTAGGTGAAGGTATGGCGATAATAATTTCTATACCCCATTAAAAATATTTCGGTGATTTATATGTTGTTTTTTTTTATCCCGTTTTTTCTTTATTCCCCAGATATTTGTTAACCCAGATTGGCCCTGGTCCCAGTTGATCCGGGTGAACGAGGTTTTACTGTAAATGAATAATTAAAATGAAATGAAAATGATCAAAATGGAAATAAAAATTTCAAACAAAGATTTTTCAACATATTTTATTATTAAATATTTGTCAATATAAATATATTAGTCATAAATTTCATATAAAAATCATAAGCTGCTTTTATTCTTATTGTTTAAGTGGTTTATTATATCAGTCTAGCATATCACTTATACAAAATAATGTAAGCAGACACATACAACTTCGATATCTATATAAAAAATATTTATAAAGGGTTCTTAAAGAAGTAGAAGTTTTGAGAAATTTATTGTACTGAATAAATGCCCTCACAACGCAATAAATCAAGATTCAATACCGCTACATTAATAGAGAGAACATAAAATCACTTCAACACACAAGATAAATTTTATAAATAAACTATTTTTTAAAGAATTCATTAAAATATAAATAGAATATCTGTCATAATAAATATCTAACATGGACTTGGAAAACATTACGAGGGGGTTAACTTATATTAAAGGCAATTAGGATCATAGATATTAAATAATATATCCTAAAGACAAACAATATCACATTTTTAAGTAACTAAAACTTAACAGTGGCATTTATATTACACAGATCAACATTTGATTTGAAAAAAAAAACAACAAAAGACACTCGGACTGGTGTGGTCCTTATGGGTTTTTTCAGGTCGCTGATTATGAGCGTTTTCCTAGGCAAAACAAGGTCAAATAGAGAAAAAATCTAAAAACATTCATGCGTATGTTTTTGAGGTCCCTGAGTCAGAACCCGTAGTTTGTTTGACTTTTAAGCTTTTTCCTAGAGGTTATTTCAAGGTCAAATAGAGAAAAAAAATCTACAAAAATTCATATGTATGAGTTTGAGGTCCCTGAGTCCGAACCTGTAGGTTGTTTGACTCGCACTGCCGCCCAGAAATGAATTTTTTCCCTATTTGACCTTCAAATGATCTCTAGGAAAAGGTGTACATTTCAAACAAACTACGGATTCGGACTCAGGGACCTCGAAAACAAAGGCATGACTGTTTTCAGATTTTTCTTCAGTTTTTTTCCCTATTTGACCATCAAATGATCTTGAATCTGATGCGATGAAGGTTAAGCAACCCGCTCATCGTAATCAGCAAACTCTATAAGGACCATACCGCTCCGAATGTTTTTTTTTAGATCAAATGTTGACCTGTTTTATCAAAGAGACTCCCTCGATTCAATTTTACTGACGGGAATAATACAGACAATATTACTTAAAACAATAAGATTTAACTAAAACTATATTTTACGAAATTGAGATTAATTACTAATAATATATATTCGAAAGAGTAAAGTTCTGGAAATGAAAATGAAAATGTGGTACTTAGAAGGAAATTGGTGGGTGTACCCTCAAAGGAAGCTCGATACAACAAATATAATCTAAATTTCCAAGTTATTTTGTAGAAAATATCAGATTATGTAAATAGATGGTGAGGGTCGGGAAGGATCAATGGATTCTTGTTGCTCCCCAAAATTGTTTAAAACATTAAGTTATAATTGTGGCGTTTCGATCCTATTTTGGTTCATCTTCAGACATCTTAAATTAAGTTGTGTTAAGGTCTACTTAAATTTTGATAATTTCATGTTAAGGTCCATAATTTTGAAACTAAACCAATTACGAGATTCTTACCCGGATTTAATTCTTAAATTTCACAATTGTGGACGTCAACATGAAATTATCAAAATTTTAGTAGACCTTAAAATGAATTAATTTAAGATGCCTGAAGATGAAACAAAACAGGTTCGAAACGGCGCAATTATAACTTAATGTTTTAAACAATTTTGGGGAGCAACTCGTGCTAGTTACTTCAAGAATATCGGATTACATTATCGCATTCAGCGACAATTTTCATTAATTGTGATAAATTAGATTACGGATTAGCCAAAACGTTATCGAGAATAAATATAACATGAGGATTCAAAAGTACTAAATTGTCAAATGCTTAAAAAACAATACGCTTGACAATTAATTTAATTAAAAATAATACACTAGAATGTATATTCCAGTCCAAAAACCGAACTGAAATAAAAACCATAGAATGGAAGTGTTCGACTAAATACACAATCTTAACAACTATAACTATTTCAATATAAAATTAACATAATTTACTTAAAATTATTTAACAAAAATAACTCGTTTAATTACTGTTCACAAAAAATATTGAACAACTATTATTCAAATGATCTCATTTGTGAAAGATATTTTTGAGGAGTTTATCAGGAAACTTTCAACTTTCATACTCAACTGAAAAAAAAAACAAAAAAAAAAACTAAAAATGAAACAATAGGTGAAATTTTGTGGATTGAAGAAACCAAGCAAGCATAGCAGGGACTAGATTTGCACAGTGTTTATGGAAACTATTACCTAATAAAAAGAAGCAAGTCTTAAGTTTTTGTACTCTTTTCATAAAAATTTTCATTAAGAATAATAAAGTAAATGGAGTTTTCTGTTTGGTTGGAGTTTGCTGGTACTAAATCAAACATGTTCAACGTAAAATTACCCTAAAACAATGTATGAGGTAAGAGTATGACTACATCAATGTTAACGCCAGAGCGTTTACTCCTTCCAAAGCGGATCGAAATGGCAAGTAGAAAATTAAGAAGAAATAAAAGCCCCTTTACACGAAATATCACAAAATCTGTTCAAACGTTTTCCTGTAAGGCGACGAGTCTCTTTCTCAGGTTGGCCATGTTGTCGGACATGACTGTCGTGAGCGCAGAGTCGACTGCTACCTGCGGAAGCCAGCCTCGGATGTTGGTGTTGAGCAGCCATTGGACTTCCGTTTCGAAAGCAGCTAGTTGTCGCAATGCCCAGCATCCCGGACCGTTCTCTCCTCTGCGGAATATTGTGTCGTTAAATACAATACAGAAGTCTACATTACTAATTTCTTGAAAATAAAAACATAGTTGAAGGATGTTTAGGTTCATCCCATAATTATGATGGAATTATTTACAGTAGACTCTCCTTAATCTGGCGGTCTTCAAGAGAAATGAGTTCCTAGAAAATCGTTTCTTCCTAGCTAGCCAATTATTTGTTTCGTGGTATTTCATTGAATGGAAGTCAAATAATACATATATGTTTCATTTTAGAGGCAGGAAATTGTTTCTACTAAGGTACCTGCGGCTGGGGCACCTGATATACACGACCAACGATTTACATATTTTGAACTCATTTTATAATTCGGTACCTAAATTTTACATAAATATGCAAATAAATTAAATATATTAAAAATGGTACATATTATTACATCTTCAAATAATAAGGTTTTTCAAATACATAAGCAGCTGCTACTTGCTGAATTCTCTAATCCGACTGTACACCGGTCCTGACGAAGCCGGATTAAGGAGAGTCTACTGTATATGTACATAATTAAAATGGCCAGCTTTCTGCTGGTGTAGTTTTTAATTTCAATACAACAATTTTCTGACTATTCATAATTACACGACATTGTAAGTTATTCTTACCTGACAACGTGTTTCTTCGGAGGCGGATTGAAGTCCTTCACTGATGCTGTCACAATGACGTAACTGTCATTCCTTTCGGCAAAATGGCGCAACATAACAAAATCTCTACTAGAAACCAAACCTTTCCCAGCCTCAGCTGACACCTGGTATATGATATCTGTGTTGGCATTTATTATCTGAAAAAATAAATAACCAATACGTACATTAATATCATATTAAAAGCAATGATTAGAGGAGCACTTACACTAATACCAAATAAAATAAAATATGTTACAGCCTACACCTCCGAGAGCCCTGCGCAATAAACAAGACGACATAAAATGAATTATTTTATAAAATGACAAAGACTTCTTTTGGAAAATTGACATTTACCCTAAAACTATCGATTTTAAACAGCTGATACCTATTAGACATGATTAATCTTATCAGTCCAGAAGTGGCCCTGATGACCCTGCGGAAGGTTCTCGGAGGAATAGTCTGTAACCATATTTTATTTTATTTGATATTAGTTTAAGTGCTCCTGAAGAGGCGTCATAAGGACGTGAAACATGCAGAGCGGAATAAAGGAGTAGCGAAGAAAGTGAGTGTTTTTATAAAGACCTTCAGCCACAGATAAATATATTAGAAAAATAGGGTCACCAATTTATAATAAAAATTACTTTTTATATTTTAAACGAAATTATAGAAAACATTATTATTTTCAGTTACTGTCATAGTCAATTTCATACTAGGCGTTACCATATGGTAACGTGGATATGGGGCGTAACTCGACAACTAATGAACATAAAATAAAAATTCTAGTTTTAATAGTTATTTTTAATTAGTTTGACCATCAGTTAACCAAAAAAATTTAAATTTTGGGGAAAAAAGAAACTCCGGCGCTAATGGGTTAAGATAAATGTACCGTACCTGCAAAACTCGAGACTCCTTGACCGTCGGGTTCCACGTAGGGAACTCCTGTAGTCGTTCGTAGAGAACTTCGATGAGGAGTTTCAGGGGGGCTTCCACTACTCCCTGTCAACAAAAAATCGTATACTTCTCTACACATAAATAGTTACATTCTTACAAATATTTTTCAAGTCAAGCCAAAGAAAATTATAAAGAAGTGACTTATTTTTTAGCAGACTCTTAATCTGAAACAATTATATGTAACCCTGTTTGGATTAGCTAAAATTCGGATAAGGTGGAGTCTTGCCTTATAATGACATATATTGACTTTATGAGGGATATTAACCCTTACAGGATGAAGCACCAATATATTGGTGGTGACTGGCTATGGGGGTTGAAGGGTAAAAGCCTTTCCTGGTCCTAAACGAGACATAATTAGTTTTTATTGAGTTTAAAGTAGCTTGTTGTTCATTGTAATAGAAATGCAAATGGCAGAACTGTTGGGAATTTTGTGCATGAGGGATTGGAACTATTCTGTCTAACTGAATGGGCTATAGTAGGTAGGGTGAGAGAAGATTTTTGGTAGATAGTACCAATGAGATTTTTAGTAGCTGGAACAATGAACATTTTTGGTAACTAGTACAGTGGAACATGGATAATTCGAAATCGTGGTTAATTCGAATATTTCTCTCGGCCCCTAGAATTTAGGACATAAACAATGTAAAAAAAATCGTGGTTAATTCGAATAAAATTTTGGATAATTCGAAGTTTTTACGAGCCTGTACCTCCAATAGGAAGTTGACAGAGAGGCAATCGATCTTAAATCTTGTGAAAATATTCTCCCCTCGGTTAAGAAGGATAGTAAGATACTACTAGTTCTTGGACTCTAGGAGTAGTAAGATACTACTAGTTCTTGGACTCTAGGAGTTCTGCAAAGTGGTAGGTCGCGCTTCCTCCCTTCCAGGGGTTGTTATAGTTTAATCCTGTCCTTTTATCCTAGAATTCCCTTCCACCAACCCTCCTATCTTCATTTTGTATTAAGATATAAGTGAATCAGTGCCTAGATCTGCTGTATTGTTTGTACCTTGAATTTCCGGTGTACAGTGCTGTTCTTTAAGTTGTTGATTTAAGATGTCGTAGCCTAGAAGTTATAAACCTTTAACGTTGTCAGAGAGCATAGCTGCGATTAAAGAAGTCGAAAAAGGAATTAAGAAAAAATCTGAAATTGCCAAGGACTTTCGAATTCCTCCTAAAACTTTATCAAAAAATTCTTCTCCAAGAAAATGACTTTTTTCAAAATAATAGACTTTTATTTATACTTTTTTGATCAATTATTTATTACTTACGTATGTAATCATCAATTTATGATATGTTTGTTTTTCTTTAAATAAAATGTATTTTTTTCAAATTAAAAAATGTAAAAATATGAAGTTCGATTTTTAACCCTTAATTTTCAAACTTTTGTAATTCGAAGTTTGGATAATTCGAACTTTTTTATCGGTCCCTAGGGGTTCGAATTATCCAAGTTCTACTGTATATGGTATATATGAAGATTTCTGTAAATTTTGCAAAAACTCTTTCATGAGAGCGACCTCATTTACAACAAACCTTGAGAATGTGCTAAAATATAATAAAGTCTAAGGGCAAAGCAATGTTACTTACCCTCAGGCGAAATATCTTCTCGCCTTTTGGAAGTTTCTGGGAAAATATCTGATCACCTTGCGAGGTTGTAATGTCTTTCTTCCATTTATCATTGGTGAGTATTTCCCAGGCTTCTTCGAGGAGAGCTTCACTTTTACCCCCTGACACGTAAGCGGAGTAATCAATCTGAAAATTATTCTATTAGCTTTACAAAATGCTCAAGTTGATTTTGAATCATAATTTCCCCTATAATAATTAATTAATAGTGTATGATCCAAGTTGAGTATTTGTACATTTGTATTGTATAATACGGGGACAAAGTTAGCTCAGTGGTACAGAGGTAGAGCATGCAACTAACATGCTGGAGTTTGAAACTCGAGCGCACTATGAATTTTATTTTCTAGTGTATTCATTTGTGGGTTGGATTTGGGGTCCCATACCGTCCCTAGGCCCAACCAGCCTTCAATCAATTAATTAACGGGTACCTGCAAAGGGGAAAATCAGGTGCCCGGAGTATAGCACTGACCAAAATATCTACCTAGTATGCCGTATGGTCAAGAATCGATACCTCTACAGTATCTGCCCCTTTGGGCCCTTGTGGCTTGTTATGGGACTGATTTTTCTTTTTATATATATAATATTTAATCTTGTATTGCTGTTTATGTTGCACTTTAAAATAACTTCTTAATATTTTATTTTAGGAACCCACATTCCAGATGATAAAAAATTGCAACAAATAAATAAAAACTATCATAAATATGAGGTGTTAGTTTTCAAATTTGGTTACAACCATTTTCTCAAAAATAATTTTTCATTTTAATTTTACGGAGGGATTTAGTCAGAAGTAATCTTAAAAAAAATTAAACAATTGTATTTTTGTTTTAATCTACTTTTTAAAACAAATGAATAGGTAAAAGACTCACGTCAATATCATTTTCCAAACTCAAAAAATAAAATAAAGCATTTTTAACCTATTTTATTTTATTTCTAAGCTTCTAAGGCGCATTGGACAGAACGCTCGGATACATGTCAACTATTTTTTGGAATAAGAATCACCAGAAAAAAAAATGGGCCAAATCATTGAACCTACCTCAATATACTCCCCTTGGAAGATAAAGCCCCCCCCCCAGCCTTTAATTAATTTAATGGGTAATTGCAAAGAGAAAAATCAAGTGGCTGGAGAACATTACTGACCACACTATCTCCCTAGTGTGCCATATGGTCAAGAATCAGATACCTCTACAGCATCTGCCCCTCTGGGCCCTTGTGGCCTGTTAAAGTCTTCAACTAAAGTTCTAATCCTTGGGAAAATTAGGGAGTCTAAGCTCCTGGATTGTCGTAAAACATGTCAGGTTTATAAAAAACAGACAAAAGTTACTTCAATTCAATTCTCTCCAATTTTAAGAATTTAAAGGCAGTCAGGCAGATGACACGCAAGGAACTAACAAAACAATTAAATTCCTTGTTTTATACTTGATTCTAGTAGTAAATGTATAACTTACTGGTTGAGGGTTGAGACATTTCGACCAGCTAGGCGAAGAAGAAGTATCTCTCGTAAGGTCCATCATGGGAATAAGGAGGAAAGATGTCTTCCCATTCGAATAAATACACTCCTCAGAAGGAATTTTGAATAAATAAATTATTCACCGCTCGCTTGAATAGATGAATTATGCAAAGACTGGTCAGTGTGAAGCGGAAACAAGAAAATCAACATCTACACATTTACACAAGTGGAAAAACTGATCTCTTTTCAACATATTGCACTTCTGTTTCTTGTTGAAGAAATATTACCATATCTACAACACTGCTTACTGATAATACTATCAAAAAAACCTTTAAACAAAGCATTACTAATTATTCCTCAATTCAACATGATCAGAAAAATTACTAGCTTGTAATGCAGGAGCTGTATAACATCCACTGGTGTATAAATCACTAGTTTCCAACGTATTCTTGATGAGCCTAACGTAATCTATGTTTAATACGGCGAGCACAGTGTGGTGCTAATCAAGTCCTCATGACTGGACTGACTCCTTCCCAAAGACAGCGAGCACTGTATGGAGCTCGGGTCCATTCAGTTTCTTGTTGCCTTCCTGACCTCCTAGGGATTCTCTCTTGCCCTTAATATGATCAGGCCTGGCGTCGTGGCATATTCAACGGAGGGATGTGTTCTGCGGGCCCAGCGTCGTGTCTTGTTCGACAGCAGATAGCTTGGCTTTCGTTCTATTTTCCCTATTTCGGGCCTTGTCCTATACCTTTCGCATTTGATTTGGGATATCATTACGTTATTCCCAGTAAGCTTTGTGGATCTGGTATCGTATGATATTAAATCCGTCAGCACAATTCCTTCATTGGGCCTGCTGTCATGGTGTATTCGACACTTAACTAAATCGTAATTAATCCACTAAAAGTACATAATTCAAAAGTTTCTTCACTCATATATTTTTGTTATATGTTTGACAAAATAACTATACAAAAGGAAAAATTGGGCCAGATAAATTTTTTTTTCAAAGTCTTCAGTCCTAAAAGTGTTAAAGTGTAGAGTTAAAGTGTTCTGAAAAGGATTGAGAAGAACAAGCTGTTAGGACTTCAGAGCAGCTGTTCTTTCCGATACAATGACTGGAAGCACCCAATGGTGCTCATTAGTTTTTAGGTGAATTATGAAGCAACATTTTTTTTTTTTATTATTCCTACAATTTCATAAAAATTAAAACAATAAAACATTTTAATTGTAAACAAAATAATCAGTCAGATGGGAAGTAAATCAAAATCATTCGTCACGGTAGCCCAAAGTGAGCCAAGATGATGGCAGCATTGAACGTGTCAATACAAAATAAACATAAACAGTTTGCGAAGGACTGGTGACCATTTGGGTTGAGGTGGTGAGTTGTTTTTTTTTTGTTTTTTTTTAATGAAAATGCATCAGCCCTATCCTAACTTGTAGACCAACTAAGTTTTAACTGTGGCAACCTGTCATAACTAATTTTTGTCATAAAATATCGAAAATTGGTGGTGGCACTACTAGAAGTGATGGAAAACGAGATAATTATTGTTAATAAAATAAATAATTATGAAATGGTAAGGTTATTATAAAATAATTATATGCTAATTCAGAGATGAACTATGAAGATACATAAGAAATGGAAAACTGGTACTTACCACATCTTTCTTGTCAGGCTTCTCCGATTCATCATCTGAACCTGAAACATAAAAAAAAAAAAATGTTTATTTCAACAATTGGTAACTTCAATTATTACAATTAAAACAAAGTCACATCAGCATGGGAGTTCATAGAATCAGTGATTTCAGAAGCCCGATATCCCCAAAATATAGTTAGGTTCAGTCAGAAATTCTGGCGGAATCTAAGCTTTGCTACGGGTTCTGGACTATAAGATTGTGCAGTACCCACACATCTGCTTTGCTTACATAGCCAGCGTCTCTTTACACTTTTATGAGACACTCTGAAAATATTTTGAATATCCTTGTCTCTCAGATATGGGTTTTGCATCAACAAAAGCCTTAATTTTTTCATATTATAAGATAGTGACCCTATTTTTCAATATATTCGTCTGTGGCAGAAGGTCAATTTTATAAAAACACACTTTCTTTTTTCTGTACTCTTTTATTTGGCTCTACATGTTTCACGTCGCTGTGACGCCTCTTCAGGAGCACTTAATCTAAATAAAATAAAACATGGTTACAGCCTATCCATTAGAGAACCTTCCGCAGGTAGGGCCACGTCTGGACTGATAAGATCAATCATGTCTACTAGGTATCAGCTGTTTAAAATCGATAGTTTTAGGGTAAATGTCGATTTTCCAAAAGAAGTTTTTTGTCATTTTATAAAATGTTTTTAAGTCGTCTTGTTTATTAAATTAAAAAATATTTTATCCAGGTATTAAATATCTGTTTTTTTGTTGACGGCCTTTTTCCTATTTTTAATTATGTGTATATTTTCCTTAATTTTTCTTTTTATGGGGTTTTTCTCTTTATCTAATATCTTTACCGTGTCAAAATTAAATGTGTGGCTATATTGTATCGCATGATCCACCAATGCAGTCTTGTTGTCTTTCTCGTCAAGGTTTTTGGCATGTTGTTTGATTCTCTTTTTTAAAAGTTGCCCCGATTCTCCTACATACACCTTATCACACATTGCACAATCAATTTGATATATGTTATATTTGGTTTCTCTTTCTTTTAAATCATCCTTAATTCGGCTGTAGCTTTTTATGATTTTGTCGTGATATATCCAGGAGATTCTTCCTAGGTCTTTACATTTATGTTTTATCTCATTGGCAAATATTGGATTATAACGAAAGGTAATATAATTAACCAGCTCTAAATTTATTTAGATTAAGTGCTCCTGAAGAGGCGTCACAGCGACGTGAAACATGTAGAGCCAAATAAAAGAGTACAGAAAAAAGAAAGTTTGTTTTTATAAAATTGACCTTCTGCCACAGACGAATATAATTAATTTTTTCAGTATCCACTGTTGAAAAGTCACCAGACCGCTCTGTATCCTACACATCAAAATTTCCATAATGGAATAGCACAAACCATTTTTTCCCGTTTGTTCTTTTACGGGATCTTGTCCATAAAGTCCAGTTATTTCAGCAGCAATAAGGTTTTCATGAAAAATGATATGTTGATAATGCTCAGCTGTACATTCCACTATTTAAAGCACAAAAGAGACTGACAACATGCACGGAATAAACTAAAACTAACTGGAGCATTTTTTAAGATTCCTTTCTTATTATTTGTAAACAAGTTTAGCAAAGGATTATCCAAAGAGCCAGGAAGATGTACCGGCAAAGCAAAGATAATGAAAACTACTTATGGCTATAAGTAGTTCCCATAAAAACTTTATCGAATCATAATTTCTCCTAAGCCATATTTGGGCATAATCGTAATTACAATTACGATTATAATCACAGGCTTTCAAGATATGATTATGATTACGATTATAAACACAGACCCTGGATATATGATTACAATTATGATTATAGTTGTAATTACGATTATAATTGTAATTAAAAGAGTGATTATGATTACACTAGTTATCACATCTTTGGTTATAATTACACTCATAATTACAACATTTTTCTGTAATTACGCCTGTAACCATAGTGGTTTCTGTGATAGGTTATGATTACATTCGTAATCACAGAATGGTTATAATTACAGAAAAAAAATTGTGATTGCAGTTGTAATTACAGAAAAATAGTTGTAATTAAAGCCTTAATCACAGAAACAGCTGTGATTGCAGTCGTAATTACAGAAAAATGTTGTGATTACAAGTGTAATTACAGAAAAATGTTGTGAGTATGAGTGTAATTAAAACCACAAATGAGATTACAAGTGTAATTGTAATCACTCTTGTAATTACAATTATAGTCTTAATTGTAATCATATCTATATGTATGTCATAAGGATCAGATCGTCTCCAACCTGCAGGTTTGTGTAGGGAAGAGGATGAGACGCCTACGCACGTTTCATTTGAGTGTGTAGCAGTGGAAAGTAGACGATTTCTACACTTCGGGAGCATCAACAAAGATGAGATTAGAAGGTCGACGGAGATCAGGCAATACCTGAGGTTCATCAGGATGCTAAGGTAAGGTTACCAAATTAGGACTCGCACAATAGGACGAATGACCGATGTGCACCCCGTGAGAAGCAGAGGGTATGAGTCAACAGTTAATCTAATCTAATCATATCTATAGAGTCTGTGCCTAAATTATCATCTTAATCCATAGCCAATCTTTTCAACTCCTTCAAAATAAAATGTACAACAATGATACGCAGGTGCCTGGGAGCAGACTCTGTTCCGCATTGATCATAGTCCAGGCTACAGACTACAGAGGAGATGCTATGTTTGGGGTTTGGTGCTGACAGCACACAAAAAGCTCCCTGATGCAACAAAAATAAGGATAATATTACCTGCAGGTGATTCAACAGGAGAATAGAAAGTGCCACCAATGGAATCAGACATCACGTCGAACTGCGCATGGTTGTGAAGGAAGCTTCGGATGAGCGGAGATCTTTCATCAGGACTCGTAACACCTAATACAACAAATAATAATAACACTACTAAATATTATAGCAAAATACAATAAGAACTTTATTTATGAAGTTTAGCTTCTCTCCGACAACTTACAGGGAATTAATACTAGACAAGTATTAATCGATTAACAGTTTATTATAATACAAGTTAGCAAAACTGTCTTATGAAGCAGGATGTGATTCCTGTATGATGAAGAAAATATCAAAGTGGAGGCTTGAGAAAGCAGTATAACCAATACGTTTCTCATTTTCTAGCCTTGTTTTACTAAAAATACTCATTTTACTGTCAAATGAAATTTATAACACAAAACAACTAATTAAAAAGTGAGTTAAACAGACACAAAAACCCGTTAAAAAGAACAAAAGAAACACTTCCAAAGTTTAAAACACTTATTTCTCCGATTTACATTGCCCAATCGAAAATTGCTTAAGAATTTTTTTTGTAGAGAATTTAGTAAGCTTCCGAATGGTCTCCTTCCAATTTCCATGATTTTCTAACCTATTTCGAGATATTTATGAAAATATGATATATTTTCATATTATGAAGATCCCATTGACACTTCTCATCTATTAATAAAATAGACTGCTCTAGACTTGGGAAAATCTCAGTTTACAATAGTGTTCAGAGACTCTTGGGATCCTATACTTTTAACAGCTTAGAAAGGATATAATCTAAACAGCTTTTACTTTTCTAGGCTCAAATTTTGCTAACGTTGCTTTTGATGTAGTAATGCAAAAAGTATTCTGGTTTGATAAATACAGAGAAGTATCATAGAAAAACATGCATTTCACATAAAACAATGAGCGTATAATTTGAAATTTTGATTCAATCTATGAAAATATGTCATAATAACCTTAAAAATTAATTAAATAAGATCACTTAGAACAGAGAAGTTTTTTTGGGGTCTAAAAGCGTTCTAGTTGGCTAACTATTCCAAGTTATAGATTGCTAATATTCCATCCCCAAAAATGCTTTCAGGCCCCTCGAAATTTTCTCAGCCCCTCATTATAATTTTCTATTTTCGCCCAAGCAAAAATTGATGATAAAAACCACTAAGTCAGCTTAATAGATAATGCATACATCAATTCAATGATAGTAGAATCTAAATATATAAATACAATAATTACCTAATATAAATTTAATAATTATTGAATTCATTTTTACATGGTATTACAAAAATAGTAAAACATTCACAATTTAGAGAACGTACTTACATGCCATATATTAAAAATTTGTAGGTTCACTTGGAATGATTGTACAACTACTTTTAGATTATTTATATATTTTATTTAGTCAACATTTGCCTCCAGCAAAGAGTAAAAGAGAAGTTGGATAAAAAGGAAAATATTTGATGATATAGGGGAAGAACGTGGAAATAATTCAGTTATGTGGAAAAGAAGCACAAAAGGATGGAAAATCTAGAAAAGGTGCGTTTCTTAAGAATTTGTGATTGTCGTATCTAGGAGAGGATCACTTGAGGGAGAGAAAAGGAATCAAATCTGCAAGAGGTAGGTTCAAGAGGTCTTCGATAAATCCAGCGGCATGCGAAGAAGAACCAGCCAAATTTAAAAAAAGTAGACGATATTCCTGTTTGTCGATAGTATGGTTATTTTCAAGACAAAGTTTTTTTGTTATGTTCTATGTTGAGGTTCTGATGATTACTATAGTAACTAAACAGTAAATAGCACAGCTGTGATTATTTTGTACTTTATAATTCTTCAAACTTAAGATAAATTAAATTTGTTTCCAACTAGGTGTGGTGGTTTTTCTTTCGAAAAATTAAAATGCACTAGCTCTATCCTGGCTAGAAAAGGGTGATAACCTATAGATAACCTGTCTTAAAATTCTCTGTTAATTATAAATGGACGTTTATAATTAACAGAGGATTCTGTGGTAAAGGTCGTGGGTTCGATTCCCACTATGGGGTAGTGGCTTTTCTTTAGAAAACAGGAAAGGCATCAGCTCTATCCTGACTAGAAAAGGGTGGTAATCTATAGATAACCTGTAGTAAAATTCGTAGTTAATAATAATGGATCTTAAAATTAAAATAAATATTTATATTATTTATTGTATTTGTATTGATATTATTGACATAAGAAAAAAGTTGACTTCTTAAAATTTCTGTAATTGCCCAAGATACCCGGCGGCCGTAACCACTAAGGTGTATGCAATCAGTGCCTGAGATCCAATTTCTTCTTGGGGTGATGGGGGTTTTCAAAAAAAAAAAAAATAAATAAAAAAAAAGACATCAGCTCTATATCCTGCCAAGACAAGGGTTGTAACGTGTAGAAAATCCATCCCAAAAATCTTATGCATCTGTTATGTATAAGTAGGGGTTAAAATTAAAATAAATAAACGTGCACAAAATTATTTATTCACAGGAAAAAAATTTTACAATAATTTTCGACCGACTTATTTATTTTTAATTATTCATGATTATTTTTGTTATTATTATTTATTTTACATTATCTATTTATTTATTTTTACTTTTTTTTTTACAGATTGACACTGTATTATTGGATCACAGATATCTCTATATTATCAACTACAGATATTTCTATATTAAATACAAAATGAAAATAAAATATGAAATAACCTTTTAGTTTCCTCGTATAAAAGCCATTACTAAGGAATACATCACTGTGCTCATTGGGACTAAGAGATAGACACTCACCATATTAACTGCTGATTAAGCGAACAAAATGAAAATGCAGCAAAAAGGAAGCTGAAATACAACACAATTCATATTTCAAGGTTCTTTAATTGATACTAACTCTCTTTGCAGATGAGCACAATTACATTTCATAATTCCACTAATTACATTAGATAGGGGGGGGGGGGGAAAGATACTTTTAAATATTATTTCCATATTTAGTTCCTAATTACCTCAAAATGAATTGTTAATTCACTACTAATAATAATAATTTGAGTGATATTTCACTATGTGAATGAGTTTATATATATATATATATATATATATATATATATATATATATATATATATATATATATATATATATATATATATATAATAAAACCCTGTTGATGGTGGGTTCTAGCCCCTAATGATCGTTGAAATAAGAAAATCGCATATTTGCGGGCTCTAAAATGCAAAAAAATAAATACATTATATAAAAAAATATATATTTCTATTATAGAATATATATAAACACAAGGAAAAATTTTCTTTTAAATTTTATTTCATTAATTTAATATCCATATTTTTTTATCTTTTTAACTCTGAAATAATAATATTTCAAAGTAATTATAATAAAAAGGTTCAAAACATTAGAAAAATAACATTATTTAAAAAACTTTTTTTCTTTTTTTTTTATTATTTAAAAATACGTAAATAAAAGGAGAAATCACAAACTCGGCACTAATGGCCCAGATTTGTCGATACGATATATGTAGCTAAAAAATTTAAATTTGAAAGAATTCTAGAAATGAAATGGTGAAGACGCTGGGGTGTGAATCACCTTATGGATAAAAAATCAGTTGTGAAAAATAGAAAATCTCCGAGAAATATAAATATAAAATAAATAAAAATATACGTAAATAATGGATAATTGATGTGTAAATCCTACATCAAATAATGGATAATTGATGTGTAAATCCTACATCAAATAATGGTTAATTGATGTGTAAATCCTACATCAAATAATGGATAATTGATGTGTAAATCCTACATCAAATAATGGATAATTGATGTGTAAATCCTACATCAAATAATGGATAATTGATGTGTAAATCCTACATCAAATAATGGATAATTGATGTGTAAATCCTACATCAAATAATGGATAATTGATGTGTAAATCCTACATCAAATAATGGATAATTGATGTGTAAATCCTACATCAAATAATGGATAATTGATGTGTAAATCCTACATGAAAGGGATCTAAGAGAGGAAGAGGGTGGAGGCATATAGAATTGGGGGTGGGATTCACCAAAAGAAAACAGCGACAATCACGAATGCAGGAAAGTCCTCGGACTCCGGTAAAACTGAAATTTCGTGACATGGTTTCATATTTCATGACTAGGGAATGGATGTTATTGCATTAACGTTTTTTTTTTTTTTTTTTTTTTTTTTTTTTTAAAGTAAGTGCTGATGTAATTCTGCATTTTGTAAGAGATTTTAAAGCATTTAAACAGTTTTTTTATGTTACATATTTTGTCAAAACTCCATATTTTTACATATTTTGCAATAAATACATACATATTGATATTCTTTTCATGTTTTTATTGGAAAAAAAGGGGAAACCGAGAATGAAAATAATACCTTACCCATTGAGTCTAGGTCACTGTGTCTTTTTTAATTCCACACTTAGACCGGTGACCCCACCACTGTATAATTAAAATGCATGTTGTTGCAAAGAACATTCTAAGATAACGTTCATCTGAAGAAATTATCAACTTCAATAACATAGCAGCATAGAGTGCTCTTCAATAACACTTCCTAAGGCTGAGGAAGGACCGGGCTGCGATGTATCTTCTTCCAAGAAGTCTCACATACGTTACTTACTAATATGCTGGCCCTGAAATGCTAACGGCAATATATTGGTGCTCCGTTGTCTGCGTCAAAGCCACTTAACACCAATATATTGGCGCTTCGTCGTCTGGGCTAAAGCCACTCACACCAATGTATTGGTGCTTTGGCGTTCAGGGGCTAAGAGTATGAAGGAGTAATACAATATGTGATTAAACCATTACAATTTGAATATGAGCATTAGAACATACCTGTGAGATATTGCTGAGCAGATCGTTCTTGGGGAACGACTTTAATATCGAGCAGCCATCCTTCTGCCCATGACAAGATGAAAGATGAGAGGATAAGCATCACAGCGAGCACCTGCTGGCTCCTTGACCACTACGCACAAAAAAACACTTGCACTCATTATAATGAAATCAAAAATATTCCGCACAGAGAGCTACATACGCAATATAGAAGGACCACTTCAATTCTCCTTTTCATAGAAAAGAGTAGAGAAGCTTCCCAGTATGGAGGGTACTTCACGAAGAAAAATGTATTTTTCCTGTACACATGTACTTCAGCAGTAAATACATTCATTCAAGCTGTTTTCCAGCATACTCAATTCAGAGTCTCAAGAAATTATACACAAATGTATTACTTACATCAAATATGTAGACTTTTTCTACTAAAAAGCAACAAGTACCAACTGTTGTTACCTGAAAAATAAAACAAAAACCAATCATTAGAATATGAGTTAGTGTGAATGATGTTCAAACTTCGAACGAACATACTTACTGCAACAATTAGCCAGTGATCCGTCTGAACTAGACCATAGAAAAGTAGAAGAATAACAAAACGTGAAAAGGAAGCCATCTACAATACAAAAGAAATTTAAACGTAATACTCGCTCAACAGATTCTTAATTAAAAATAAAATAAAAATTTCAATTATATTAAATTGAGAGATGCTAATCAAAGCCAGGCATACCAACATATCGTTCCTACCATATCAAACTATCGAATATGAAAAATCTTGTTTTTCAGATCCAAGACTTTGCTCTTGGATTGTAGATGATACGGCTTGGCATAAATCGTCCCAACTCTAAACCCTTTAGTAAAGCCTTAAATGCCTTACATAAAGTATAGAATAAGACCATTTTTCAATATATTACTTTGTCAATAGATAGAATATGTCTGTGATGTATGCAGCGTTATTTGTGGAGTTCTCGATTTCGTAGAAGGTAGAAAATTAATGTCTCTCCAATGTTTTGTGGAGAGGCTGTTAGCAGTACTACCGGTGGAGTAATAGGTAATATTATTTGTCATAGCTTTAGTAATAAGAATACTTATAAATATTTCTGTAATTAATATATGCGTGTTTTTGTGAAAATTGTAGATGCACTGACGATGAGAACCATGTTCTCGAAAAGCTTTTGCTAATAAATACTTTGAAAAACAGTGGAGAGACATTAATTTTCTACCTTCTACGAGATAGAATATGTTCGTTCGCTAGTTCGCTCCGATTTTCATAAGCGAAAGTTTGACATGGTAGGGATGATATGTTCATCTGCTATAGCATAGGATTTTTTAAACTAAACTACTTTATATTTTTCTACAGTAACATAGTTTGGGCACTATTTTTCACGCCAGTATATATATGCCTAAAGCGTTTAAAGGGTTAACCAAGGTTTGCTAACTTGAAATACACTTTCGAGATGTTCAGTGTATTAGGTGCTAAAGCTAACAATAAGGAAAACGTGGTTACCACCTTCAGAAAGAGCAAGACAAAAACAATAAAATTAAATGAAAACATCGCATGATAAAAAACAGACAGGGTATCTAGGCGCACGGTAGTGCGCCAGGCCAAGTTCCGGCCTAAGCATACTGTGTGTATATTACAGGCGGTCTTAGAGCCGATTTTTACCCTCTCATAACTTTCAACCAGGTAAAGATAAAGTTATGAAATTTTACACAGGTATTATACTACTAGATGTGAGTAAAACGGGAAATTTTCATAATTCTACATCGAATAGTTTCTGAGATATAAGCGATCGAAAATCGGGATTTATAGGACTCACTCACTCATTCATTCACTCACTCACTCACTGACTCATCAAAATTATTAGGCACTTCCCATGATGCTAGAGACTTGAAATTTTGCATGAAGATAGATATGAAGACGCTATTTAAGGAAAAAATCGAAAAATCCCGAAAAGTTGTGTTTGACTCCGCTTCCGGGGCGGGGGCGTGCCAGTTATGTACTTCCTTCGGAAACCCATCATTCCGTCCGAAACCCATGATGTGGGGTATCAAATGAATTGTCTCGGCATGAAGAACCTATATTTGATGTTTTAAGAAACAATTAGACGCATTTAGGCTCGGTAAAAATCTTATACCAGCTGTCTGTCTGTATGTTTGTTCCTCTTACAAATCCGTACCGTCTGACCGATTTTGACCAAACTTGGGACACAAATGGGTCTTGATACGGGGGGAATCATAGACTAGGTTAAATTTTCTATCAGCTGTCTGTCTGTCTGTTTGTTCCTTATACAAATACACACCGTTTGACCGATTTTGACCAAATTTGACACACATGTCGGTCTTTATCCGCGTAGTGTCATAAGCTAGTCAAAATCGTCTATCAGCTGTCTGTCTGCATGTTTGTTCCTTACACAAATTCACACCATTTGACCGATATTGACCAAACTTGGCACACAGGTAGGCCTTGGTACGGGGAATGCACTAGGCTAGGTAAAAAAGGTATTTCAGCTGTCTGTCTGTATGTTTGTTCCTTATACAAATTCACACCGTTGGGCCTATTTTGACCAAACTTGCCACGCAGGTAGGTCTTAATACGGGAGTGTCATATTACCTATGACGTTTTCTACTTTTTGTTCCATCGAAATGCCATTATTCCTTCTGAAACCCATCATGTGGGGTATCAAATAAATCGTCTTGGTAAGGAGAACCTATATTTGATGTTTTAAAAAACATTTCGAGGCATCTTAACAAAAACAGTTGTGACTTCTTTCTTAAATATAGTAAATAAAGTCGTAGGGGTTCACTGCATAATATACTTCAAAGCAGATACCTATGGTGTTTTGTACTTTTTGTTCCATCGGAAAGCCATCATGTGTGGTATCAAATGAATCGTCTTGGCAAGGAGAACCTATATTTGATGTTTTAAGAAACATTTCGACGCATCCTAAAAACAACAGGTCTTTCTTAAATGTTGTAAATAAAGTCGTAGGGGTTAACTGCATAACATACTAGAAAGCAGATACTAAGTTTTTCAAATTCGAGCCATCTAAATTACAAAGTTTAGGATCGCTAACCCAAAATGTATCGTCTTTGTTCTTATATTTTTCTTGAAGGCCTTCTGCACTTTCCCTATTGTGATCTTTATCCTCGGGAAAAGGTTCCTGTGTTTTACAGTGTAATAGTTTAGTTAAGAGAGCAATCAATTTGTCCTCTAGAGTAATTTCATCTGGAAGAGCTTCTAACTTTTCTAGTCTAGTGATTAGATGTATGTAGGTTGATTATTGGTATCAAATATCCAGCAGTAAGGAGAACCTTATGCAGAATCCAAAGACCCTGGTTTTATATGAAGTACAAAAGCCAGTAGGTATAAGGCAACTAAATTCTATTTAATACTTAGAAAAAAGTAATGAGATCCCCAAAAAAAACATAAATGTGAAATAGAGGCCAAGTTCCTGCCCCCCCCAAAGAAACACCCCCTTCCTCAAAAATATCCCCTCCTAAAACCCCCCCAAAACGCCTTACCATTCTACACTCCAAAAAAGTAGTATGAGTTGGTGTATTAATTCAACCAAAAATATTTGCCAATACAAGAGATGATACAAGAAAGAAATGTCCAAGTTCATTATTTAGAAGACCTCATAGTTACTTACTAAGAACAGTAAAGACACTTCAACTGACCTTTAAAAACAACAATAAAAATACTTATATCCAGTTACTAAAATATCACTTTCCTCAACCAGATATATTCTTAAACTTGGCAATGTTTTTTTTGTGCCGAAATTATCTTTAGAGAAAAACTAAACATTGCCAAGATTAAGAATATACCTGGTTGAGGAAAGTGATATTTTAGTAACTGGATATAAGTATTTTTATTGTTGTTTTTAAAGGTCAGTTGAAGTGTCTTTACTGTTCTTAGTAAGTAACTATGAGGTCTTCCAAATAATGAACTTGGACATTTCTTTCTTGTATCATCTCTTGTATTGGCAAATATTTTTGGTTGAATTAATACACCAACTCATACTACTTTTTTGGAGTGTAGAATGGTAAGGCGTTTTGGGGGGGTTTTAGGAGGGGATATTTTTGAGGAAGGGGGTGTTTCTTTGGGGGGGGCAGGAACTTGGCCTCTATTTCACATTTATGTTTTTTTTGGGGATCAATTACCACTGGTGGGCAGATACACAAGCCCAGAGAAAGATCTGATTTTTATTAAATATAAATTAATTATTTTTGTTTTTTTTTATAGCTACTACTCCTTATATTTAAACGAATAAGTTACAAAATAATACAAGAATAATGAAATCAAGAGACAGAAAATAAAGTTACGTACCACAACATCAAAAAGCGAGGTTTTTATGCTATAATGTACAATTTCATTGTTAAAAGCAGTGGTGAAGTTGAAATCACCAGCTAACTGAAAAAAAAAAAAATAAACAAAAATTTCTCAATAAATTAGTATAAATATAAACAATCAAACACATTTTTAAATTATGAAGGTAATACCGTTGATTCCAATATATTTTCTTAACTAGCAGATAAAAAATAAACTACTTAATAATAAAAAGGCAATAAGAAATGCAGTATCATCAGAAAATATTAATTACACTAGATGGATAAAACAAATGCTAAGCGGCTTTTCTGTAATTTGTAAAAAAAAAACTAGAAGCTACTTACGACTAGGCAGATAAGCCATATCAGCGAAGTGAATAAGACGTCGAAGGTTATGAAAAGACAGAAGAATCTTCGGACAGCAGACATGTGTCCGTTGATTTGAAGGCCTCTCGCCACATCTTCTGACATCACGTGATGTTGACACGTAGTACAATAAGCTCCATTCCCAACACCTATTAAGTACAATATAATAATTATTTATTGTCATAAAGAGACAATTAAATATTCAATTTAGACCTTGTCAGTTGGATTTTCAAATGGATCTCCAAAAGTGACATTTGAATAACTAAAAGAACTGACTTATAATTATTATTATTAATTAATTAATGTGGAAATAGTAAAGAATTCCAACTTGTTAGCATCAAGGCTATCAAGCCTGGTAGGCCTTGGTGCAGTTCTTTCCGGGTTTTCTCCGGGCACCTGTTTCTAATTCTAATGCTATCAAAGTAAAAATAACAAGTTATTTAAAGACAAATTAAAAGCATTCCATCATTTTTCTCAATACTGAGGAATGTCTTCTCCTTCAGGGCTAGAAAATTCCTTGAAATGTATTAGAATAAAACATCAACAACTAATGAGTGGTTTGAGAACAACAATGATTAAAACCAAAAGTTATGCCTATCAATAATGATTGGACTACACCATTTGTGAATGAATTGTTTTATTTGCCAATGGAAGGAAGCCATATATTTTTACAGAAATAATACATAATACTTACAGTTATATGAAATGCTAGGTGTTTGATGTCTTGTTGACATGAAACGCTCCTGTAAAAGTCCATTTAGTCTATCTGGAGGAGGTGGATCTGACATTATAATATATTAAATGGCATAATGGAAACAAGGATGGAGAGAAATTTCTTTTAAATTATACTTTCAAATAAAATAACAAAATCGGTGAAAAGGTGAAACAAAACAGGAATTATACAAATTAAAAACAAATCAAATGATACGTCAAGATAAACAAACAATCCAACAGTTTGATAAGAGTCTGCGTAACCTCACAAACTGGTTACATCACAAGGGAATAATATCAGCTGAATTCGTGAATAAAAACTAAAAATGTATGATGACGTAATTTCTTCAGTGTATTTATTGCTCATTATTTCTTCTACAAACAGAGAGGTAGGCTCAATCATAATCAGGTACTCTAATTGTAATTATTAACAGACAAAGAACTAATATAACAGTACGTAACTATATTGCGCCATTGTCGATGACGTCATAAATAATCGAGGACCTGATATCATGATTTCATTAAGTTATTGTGAAATTCAAGAGCATTTACAAACATCCAGCTCAGAGGAACTGTGTCATCTTAGCGCGTTCTGAAATAATCCATATCTCTAGTTTGATTAGGAAAACTTGGAATAGAATCGCTTAATATTATATGCTCACAACAAATAAATAAATAATTTCATGTTATTTTTAATGTAATAGTAAATGTATAATCTATTTTTAGTGTTAACAAGTTTAAAAGGTAAAAAAACCGTCAAATTCAGCTGACTAACGAACTTGGCCTTTTCTTTTAGACAAAGTGATTTTGTCAACAACCACTCACGACTGACAACATTATACAGAGGTCGCTCAAACCTTCAATGAATTCGAACTAAAGAGGAACAGCTCTGTACAAGCCCTTTGGCCATTATCTCTCTCACTAAAAGATTGTCTGCATTATCAGCTGGTGATAATATTGTCAGCAACATTCTGACGACTCCTATGAAGCCATTTTTATCTCAACTTAAACCGCAAGTCGGAAAAAGGACTGTTCTGATCTACTTCTTTATCAGTTGAAACATACAATATACACAACCGAATTAACCTCTTAAAAAACACCCCAAACATACACGGCAAGTGTACATCATCATGGAGGGTCATTCGACTGAATTGTCAGGTTGTTTTTATTCAATGTTATTTAATTACTGTATTTATACTCCTTTTTTGTGAAGAACAGTTAATATGAGTGACACCAAAAAGTGGTCGGACAAAGACATTGTAACATTTTTGGATTTATTTCGAAATTATCCTTGCCCGTGGGACGGTTCGTCTGCAGACTACATTAATAGAAACACCAAAGACGCAGCTAGCGCCAATGAGCTATTGAAAAGGCTCGAAGAACGAGGACTAAATGAGCTTTGGGCCCAATTAAGTGGAAAATAAAAAACCTTCGGATGCACATTATAACTTTTTAGCGCTGCCCACCATCCGCTGGCAGTCACGAACACTGAAATTGAGTTATGAGGAACACTAAACAGGTAGGCTAAAGACTCCAGTAACTAGATGCCGTAAAGTAATTTCTAGCTTTGTTTTACTTGGAATCGCCTGACGAAATTTGGTGTCTATTTTTTGAATAAGCGGTGTCACTATCTCGAATAACCCTTTAAATTTAGGAACTGACATTCCTAAAATGTTCGCATAAGAAGATGGATCTTCCAATTCTAGTTCGTTAAAAAGTCGTGCTGATGCCCCCTGATCGTTTCCGCCTGATCCAGGATCTAATCCGCCATCGCCTTTTCTTCCATTTCAACATCTGTTCACATAATTCTCTAACTCGAAGATTTAACACACGTCTCAAAACATCATGACCCACACCAATAGTTGACATGACAGTTACTGTATTAGCGGCTATTTACCAGCTGTAATGTGAACCCTACAGATCCGCTGGCCAGCGGCTGGTTAGTTGTTGTTTTTTTTTTTTTTTGTTTTTTTTTTTTTTTTTTTTTTACGGCGCATCGACATAATTCTTGGCCATTAGCGCCGAGATCCAGGGTGCAGCCAGGAATTTTCTCAGCGAGCCATGGGACGAGAAAATTCCTGCCGCCAGTGGGGATCGAACCCACCGTCTCCCGCTTATGAATCTAGCGCGCTACCCACTAGACCACGGGAGACCCCACGCGGCTGGTTAGTAGTGGCTTCTAAGCAGCCTTGTGTGACCGCGGCTTATGATTTGGCGAACTCAATGGAATATACAATCACAATGATGTACCAAGCACAAATTTTACTTACCTTATAAAACGAAAGCATCTGACTCATCATAAAAAGAAATATCGCCTTCTGCAGAACACCATACAGGATAAAGTAGAAGGCATGAGAAGTCCGGATTTCCTAGTTAGAAAATCTTCCAAAATGGAATGGTTTTACTTCCACTCAGCTGTTCAGATGTGTTGCCAGTAAAGTCCGGATGGACTATGATATTTGCCGGATAGGACACAAGTTGAAGAGGAAGGATTGGTAAGTATAATCTGTTCGTACTGAGCTGCCATCTGTGACAATGTATCCTCTACTCTAATGTCCAGAAAATAAGGTGGAAGTGGCCATACACTTTCAGTTCCAGGCCGAGACTGCACAATTTGTCCTCTAGGTTTGGACTGAACGGATCTAGAACACACAGGATAAGTTAATAAACCTCAAGGCAGGCACTGCACAGTCCAGTCATATGTAGTAAACCCACTGTATGTGAAGCAAATATCCTCTTGTCCATACACATCAGGTCTTGAATGGACTGTACAGTTTATCTATTGGGATTATAATTCTACTGTACAGTTCAACTCTGGCATCAAGGATTTCCCATTCACGATGAGGAATATCTTAGGGTTTGGACTTCACAGCCTGATTTTCCTCTCCTTGAAGTGGCACCCAAAGTCACCGAGACCCAGATATGAACCATTCCGCATGTTGTCCTTGAAATATGCGCGGTTGTTTTAGTCATTTACCACCTTCTTACTATATTCGCCTATCAGTTTTTTATCTTGACGATCTTAACATGCTGAAAAGAATACCATCAAACATGAACTGGTCCAAAGCGGTTTATTTTGAAAATTCGATTCCTACAGGAAGATAATATCTATTTCTTATTTATTTAAAAAAAAAATATTGAATAGTGAGAAATTGGTGGATTATTCCTTCCCTTAAACTTCGACAAGGAGAATTACGGATAAGCAAAAATTAAAATAAATTAACTTGAACAATTTCTTGAAAAGTACTTCCAATGAAGGGTTCGGAATCTTTGACGTTATTATTTATAGAGTTTTCTGGATTTTCCGGGTAAACTAATTTCTCGGAAAGTTTGTGTAAGAAATTGTCTGTTCGTGCGAGATTCGGCTCATACATTATGGAACCTCCCAAGCTCAGGAATGATTCCATATTCATAACATCCTGTTGGTTCTGTATGCTCCTCATGAGTAAAGCCTAGTTGAAGTGGTTTATGGTAACCTCGTTCCTGGTGGTTATGGCACACCTGCGGATTAGCTAAGGAACCTACCTCAAGGCTGGGTCTGGCGTAGGGGGATTATCGTGGGCGTTCAGTTTTAGCTAGTTTCCTCCCTACTTATAAGGGGCGAAACTCGCTTATGACGGTAACCCGATACTGAAGTTTTGGCGAGAAATGTGCGCATTTCAGAATTTAGAGGCCACGAAGGTCGATAAATTATTTATATAAGAGTATATATATATATATATATATATATATATATATATATATATATATATATATATATATATATAGGGGAAGGTGTTGTACCTCTGACCATATTGTACCTTTGACCACCGAGGCTGTGGCGGCATGTAGCAACATTTTATAAATTCTGGTGTAATTAGCGTTTAGCTCCTTCCCTAAAGGGCTTGTGTAACCTACTTTGGATTATTCAAGTCAAAGAGGATTCTTGCAAAAAATACTTTTCCATTTTTATAATAAAAATGTAAGTTATTTATTGATGACGTTTTGCCTCATAATATTTTTTGTATTATGTCATTTTAGGTGGAAATCATTTGACAAAGTAGCTATTACAATAAGAAACATGGCGTAGCCTTTGAAATTGATTTATCTTAACCCTAAAAGTTTTAGCATACTTTTTAATTTTCACTACCAGGGTGTTGTTCCTTTGACCAGGTCAAAGGTATAACACACCTGAATATTTTCTTTAGAATTCAACTTTTATGTTCTTCTGCTACAAATTTAAAAAAAAAAATTAATATTACTATTACATATTTAGTCGCAGAGATCTGTGGTATTAAATGTCCAATCATTAAGATCCAATATTTGAAAAAAACAAACTTTAAGTGCCAAGTTTACGAGAGAAGATGAAAATTTGTATGATATTGATGTTGAAGACATTGTGGCTAAACTCCCATACCCTACTATTGCTAGTGGATCTGCTTGACAGTTAAAACGTTTATTGATTGGACTGGATTTTTCAGCGTATTAAGTACAACATAATATCAATAATAGTTTTTTTTTATTATGCTTACATCCTTGTATTGTATTTATTAAACTTACAATTAATTACAATATTACTGAATACAATTTTTTTTCTGGACTGCTGTGTTGTTTTTACGTGGTCAGAGGTACAACTACATGTTGTACCTTTGACCACTGTACGATTATTTTTAAAACAATTAATAAAAAATATTAAATGTAAAGCTAGAACCTTGAAAAAATTAAATATGATAAGCAATAGAATACTAATTAAAATGAAATAAAAAAAAAAAGAATTTTGCTTTAATATTCAAGCTAAAAAAAAATTCAATTTTGCAAAGTGGTCAAAGGTACAACACCTTCCCCTATATATATATATATATATATATATATATATATATATATATATATATATATATATATATATATATATATTTAATGGGTGAGGGGGGGGGGGGTTTACTCCGGACCCAAAGTAATTACTAGCCCATGCCGGCCGTGATTTTTTTTATATTGCAACGAAACTCTATATTCTTTAAGGTCATCTAAATAGAAACGTGTTGAAAAAATAAACTAAATCGGTTCACCCGAAGGGGAGATTACTTTGTACTATGTTTTAATTGAACTAAGCTGCCAAAAGTAGGTTGGAAATGCTACCACTAGGGGCTCTGACCAGCAATATCCCCTCTCTTTTTTTTCTTTTTTTTTGGGGGGGGGGCGTGTCAGCTTTTTATCCATTAACGCCAGTGAAGATAGAAATGTTCATCACTTTTTTTTTTTTTAATTATTTTTTATATAAACAAGTGATATTGTTTATTTGAATTAGAAAATTGGTGAATTTGTAAGTGTAAAATAAAAACTACTAATTTGTGTATGTTCTATGTGATAGGTATCGATGCCCCCACCGGGCGACCCACCCGGATCCGTTCCGACCGGCGAACGACGACGGACTGCTCTCCTCTGGAAGACTAGTCATCTTCAGAGCTGCAGACTCTCCTGGGGAGTGTGCACGTGCCTGTTCCGTCCGCAGTCCCTCCGAGTCCGGGGTCTAACACGACCCAGAGCGCCAGCCAGCGCCGTCCATCGGCCAGGACCCGAGCAGGAACCCGGTGAGGCCACCGATATACCTAAGTCTATAAGCCGTTGATTAATTTCGTCTCCCTAAGAAAATTCATCAAGTTGTTTACAGAGTCAAATGTATTGCCCAGGGTTTCATCAAGGGTTCCATCTATTTTATGTTTAGCCCTCATATTTTCATAAAATCTACATTCCGTTAGTATATGCTTGAAAGTTACTTGTGTCCCACAAGTGTCACAGATTGGGGGACAGTCTTTGGACATACGGTAGGAATATTCCCTCTCTACATTATGATTTAATAGGGGTTGTTTGCTTCTAGCTTCTACCACTAGGAGCGCTGAATCTGGCTCCTGCATTATGATTGTAGGGTTTTCTCTTTTTACATGGGGACGCTTTTATTATTCATTAAGATCAATAGACGAAAATTTCAGACCCTGGAAGGAAACTAAGAAAAAAATTGAGACATCTGCACATTACAAACTTTTCACGTTTTTCAAACAGGTTATTTTAAGCAAATTATTGAGGAATACAGTCTACTCTACCGAAATTATGAGGAAAGTGCTTAGTTATGCAGCTTCTGTGTGACGAACTTTTCTTATTTGAAAGTAATCCACAATTATAATGAAAAATAAAAGAGTTCGTTTGTTGCTTTGTTGGAGAATTAGTCGTGAGGAACGGGATATTTGATATAGAAAGGAAACTTCGACATTATATCAAAACACTATGATGCCGCAGTTCCAGCGAATCGGAACTTTTTCTTCTTATAAAGAAGGAAGTTTATCATAAATAAAAGTTATTGCTTTCCGAATAAATCCAATACAGGAGGCAGTAGTAAAGGGAAAGGAAGAAATAAAGGGATATTCGAGAAGAGCCAAGCTGCCAAGGGATGACGGGAGAGGGAGATATCCCTTCGAAAATATCCCACCGATGGGAAACATGACAAACTTTATCCCCCGGGATGGGAGGAGTTAGGAAACTGACTTTATTTCGGCTCTATTTTTTCACCCGCTATCTTTGTCCAGAAAATCACACACAATGGCGGATAACTTACTCTCTAACTGTGGTAAACATTATCTAAAATATAGAACCTCAGGAAGA
Organism: Gonocerus acuteangulatus; assembly: GCA_946811695.1. Classification (NCBI taxonomy): domain Eukaryota; kingdom Metazoa; phylum Arthropoda; class Insecta; order Hemiptera; family Coreidae; genus Gonocerus; species Gonocerus acuteangulatus. The sequence continues at coordinate 80,335,161 of OX328128.1, forward strand.
ATAATAATACTCAATTCTCAATCAGAGATAAAGGATAATGTGAAGGTTATCCTTCAAAAGGCTGAACTTCAGGAAGAATAATAATACTCAATTCTCAATCAGAGATAAAGGATAATGTGAAGGTTATCCTTCAAAAGGCTGAACCTCAGGAAGAATAATAATACTCAATTCTCAATCAGAGATAAAGGATAATGTGAAGGTTATCCTTCAAAAGGCTGAACCTCAGGAAGAATAATAATACTCAATTCTCAATCAGAGATAAAGGATAATGTGAAGGATATCCTTCAAAAGGCTCAACTTTAACTCCTAAAGAACTATTTTAAGATTTGTAAGTAGTATGTAAAATGTATTTTACTTTTTAGCACTTTCCTCCGAAGGAAAGTAGCTATTGAGGTTACACTCATGGCGGAATTTTTGAAAAATGTCTTCAAATCTCCATCGATCCTACCTAGTAGACAACGAAAATGACCCCCGTTAAAATTTATATATATATATATATATATATATATATATATATGGTGGTATATAGCGTTCAATTAGCAAACGATTGAACGAGTTCGTTAACCACCAAAATCGGCCCACCGGGAGGGGGGGGGTTACCCCGGACCCAAAACACTAATTTGACCATGCACCCCGTAGTTTTTGTTATATTTAAACGAAACTCAGTATTCGTTATGTTAATGTAATGAGAGACATACGTTGTAAAAATAAACTAAATCGGTTCATTAGGAGGGGGGGGGTTACTCCGGACCCACATTACCAATTTGCCACTACCAGCCGTAATTTTTGTTACACTAGCTGAATACCCGTGTTTCACCATGGCCGATAAGTATTTTTTATATTGAGTTTTATAAGATATTATCAAAATTAACGCTACTACATAATTTTGTACAGCTTATTATTGCACGGACTTTAAAGTTACCCAGGAACTACAACAACCGCATAAAAAGTTAGGTAAACGTAGACAAATCCACGTTGAAAAGCATAAAACTAACAAATTTAAAGTTTTAAGCACTTATCTCTTCGATTGACATCGCCCCACCGAACATTACAACAGAATCTTATTGTAGAGAATTTAGTAACCTTTCGAATAGCCGCCTTTCACTTACTTACTTCGAGTTCCCAACCGTTTTCGAGATATTTTAGAAAATATACTGAGATCCGAAAACTTTGTATCACCATTCATACAAATTTTTTCTATATACTGCGTTTCTGAATACCCAAACAGAAAAGTACTAATATACTCATACCGGTCGTAATTTCTGCTGTATTGTATCGAAACGCGGTATACGTCGTGGGTATCTCATGAGAAAGAAGTGTTGTAAAAATGAAGTAAATCGGTCTATTTGAAAGGAGTGTTTACTCTAAACTCTGTTTCATTAGAATTTGCCGGACAACCGTAGGTTCCCAAAGCCGCCGCGAGGAGTGCTATCTCCTACTAGGGGGACCGTATCCTGTCCTGCGTCAGATCAAAAGACGCAAAATGAAGTTTTTGTGTATTTATTAAGTAGTACAGTATCATGTATTAACATAACTCTGGAAGCAAATTATTTACAAAATTAATAATTGAACAGTTTTCATAAGAAATGTAAATGAACAGACCTATTCACGTTTTTATTTCATTTATATAGGTTATTTACAGCAAATTATTCAGTAATGTAGTCTGCACTACACAAAATCTGAGGAAAGTGCTTAGTTATGCAGCTCCTGCGTGACGGACTTTTATGATTATAATATTTAAAATAGTAAATAAAAAAAATAATTAATTTTTATTTAATTATATAAAATTCTCGTGTCAAAGTTTTAGTGTTTGTATTCCTCTCAAACGGCCATATCGATTTTGATGAAATTTAATATGTATATTCAGTAGGTCTGAGAATAGGTTTATAACTAATTTTTATACTCCTAAGTGATAAGGGGGGCCCACCCCAAAAAATATTTTTTTATGTTTTGGACGAAATATTTTATTTTTATTTTTTTATGATTTAGCATTCAAAAATACATAACTTCATTAATTTTCAACTTTCTACCACTAATCCCCATTTTATAATAACGATATTAGTACTTTAATTAAAGTAAATAAATTTTCATAATATAATACAATTTAATTATTATAAAGTGTAGTTTTATTCAACATATGATCTTTTGACAAAAATAAATGAGGAGCTTGGTATCAAAGTTGGACAACTCCAAACAACGAGATCCCGCAACAGGGACGGGATTATTATTTCACAGCCAAAATATTCACTAGAAATAATGTATATGGGAAAACAATGTTTGCCGTGTCATATATATATATATATATGCTTGATGTTTATTTTTCGTCGCTGGGATGATATTAGCGCGGTTCCTCCCTCCCCCATAGGGAGGAACCCCGCTTATAAGGTTGATACAATGAAACGATCCGGAAGTGCCGACTAGAAAATTTTGCGTTTCAGAACCCCTAGAAACCGAAAATAACGGTGGTTCAAATTTGTATATATATATATATGTATATATTTATTTATATATATATATATATATATATATATATATATATATATATATTTGTCTGTTCGCTCTCTAAATAGAAGACGAATGGTCCGATTTTGATGAAATTTGGTACAAAAATCAGTCGTCCAATTTGAAAGGTCAAGTTCGTTAACCAGCAAAATCCGCCCACTGGAAGATGGCGTTTGGGGCGAAATTCGCGCAGAAAAAATCGTAACGCTTACGTTTTTGAGTTCATAAGCTTGTAAGTACTCTTTTTATAGGCTTCTTGGGCTAGGAAAACGAATGAAACCATTTTCAAGGCGATAGCTTTAACCGTTTTCGAGAAAATTGGAAAAATAGTTTTTAAATATCGTTTTTGGTTTGGGTACTTAGAATCACGGGATTCAGTTGAAACATTATCTGCATGTTCTACTTTCATTAAAACTAATATGTTGAAAGTTTCGTTACGTTTGGAGTTAAGGAAGGGTTAGAATAAAATATTTTATGAACACACATGAAAAGTTTTGGGAACTTCGTATACTTTCATTAATATCTCGAACACCGTTGGGAAATCGTGGTAAGTGGATAGAAACTACTTGAAAGCTTACTAAATTCTCTACAAAAATGATTCTAAAACTATTTTTGATTAGGTTATGTCAATCGGAGAAATAAGTGCTTAAAACTTCAAATACGTCTGTTTTGTTCTTATGAACGGGTTTTTGTCGTTCTTTTTGTAATTTTTGTCTCTTTCCCTTGGTTTTTTATTGCTTTTTATTTTTGTAATTTCTTATGTTGTATTTGTAAGGAAAATGTATGTGTGTGTAAAACATGATAGGTAAAATGAGACCAATTTTCTGTTGTCAGAAATAATAAAAAGTTTTGGGAACTTCGTATAATTTCTTAATATCTCGAAAACGGTTGAAAATCTTGGGAAGCGAAAGGTTACCATTCGAAAGCTTACTAAATGGTCTACAAGAAAGGTTTTAAAGAAAGTTTTGAATAAGCGATGTCAATCGGAGAAATAAGTGCTTAAAACTTTTAAGTAATTGATTTCGCTTATTCGAACTATTCTTTTTGTCTGTTTTATTCCTTGTTATTTTTAAATTGCTTATAGTCAGATAATGTATTTGACAATAAAACAGATTAAGTAAAATAAGAACATCAATTTATTGTTAGAAATGTAGCGTTTAAAGAGAGAGATCCCAAGGCTTTCCAAATGCCTCTGAGCGGAGGCCTTTCTGCCCGACTTATGGTATAGCTGACCCATACAGGTATGATTGTAAATCAACAAAGACCTTTCAAGACTGGTTTGTTTGAGATTTCATTTGGATAGCTGTTTCGCTATTGATCTAAACAAAGTAATAACTTTTTCTATTCTATGCCTTCATAAACACTAGAGATAAGAACGGAACCGCGCTAAGATGACGCAGCTCCTGCGAATCGGACTTTTTTTTAGATGGAACGGCATTTTTCTCCAGCGGTGGTACTCCTCCTCACTTCTTCCTAGGATATTTCGATGGATTCATCTCCATCTTCGTCAGCCAGGTCTTATTGTTTCTTCCTCAGTGGTTGCCAAGGGAATGAAAATTTTCTCGATCTGGGCGCCCTTTCTACTCTCTAGCCCCAGTATCGGTGGACCAATGATGTTGAAGCTCCCTGGTGTAGTTGGGATTCTGTCCGTTGGTAGCGCTGATGGTAGTGCGTCTTTTTTTTCTCCTGTAATTTCCTCGCCGTAAGGTTTAATATGCTTGATGTTTATTTTTCGTCGCTGGGATGATATTTTTAGATGGAACGGCATTTTTCTCCAGCGGTGGTACTCCTCCTCACTTCTTCCTGGGATATTTCCATGGACTCATCTCCATCTTCGTCAGCCAGGTACTTATTGTTTCTTCCTCGGTGGTTGCCAAGGGAATGAAAATTTTCTCGATGTGGGCGCCCTTTCTACTCTCTAGCCCCAGTATCGGCGGACCAATGATGTTGAAGCTCCCTGAGAGTAGAAAGGGCGCCCAGATCGAGAAAATTTTCATTCCCTTGGCAACCACCGAGGAAGAAACAATAAGTACCTGGCTGACGAAGATGGAGATGAATCCATCGAAATATCCCAGGAAGAAGTGAGGAGGAGTACCACCACTGGAGAAAAATGCCGTTCCATCTAAATATATATATATATATATATATATATATATATATATATATATATATATATATAGTCACAGTTTAAAACCTTGTTTTTATTATAATTCCTTCTTCCCTCTAGTTGGGATGTGGTAAGGTACGTATTTAGTCGTTGTATAATGTTATTTTTGTAGAGTCTTTTACTGGACACAGGACACTGTTCTGTAAATGTCTTCTTCAGTTAAATAATAAAAATGAGATTGAGTGACAAGAGGTGTGATTAAGTATTTGAAATAAAAAAACACAACAAACACTTTATTTTAGGGTATTCCAGATAGATCGATTTTTTAAAAAGATTAACCCTTGCAGATTGGTTCAAAAAATCGATATATATCGTGTTAAAAAGATAGAACTTTTAAAATATCGATTCAGATCGCCCATATCAAAAGGAAGCATTCGTACAGTAATCAACTTTTAGATTTGACAACAATCAAATGGGGAGCACATGAATGGAATGGAAAGGAAAGAAATTTAGGACGAACAACTTACTGTTTTAATCGTCCAGCTGTTAAATCGTTTTTGTTTTGTTTTTCTAATACGGAGCTTAAGATTTACTCTTAAATAAATATATAAGCACATTTTTTTTTTAAATACTTATACGCACCTGTATGTTAACCTTATCCTGTCTTAAAAACTAGTCTGTTTTTTTTTAATACCTATATGTACGTTAATCTAATTTTATTTAATACCTATATGTACGTTAATCTAATTTTATTTAATACCTATTTGTACGTTAATCTAATTTTATTTAATACCTATATGTACGTTAATCTAATTTTATTTAATACCTATATGTACGTTAATCTAATTTTATTTAATACCTATATGTACGTTAATCTAATTTTATTTAATACCTATATGTACGTTAATCTAATTTTATTTAATACCTATATGTAAGTTAATCTAATTTTATTTAATACCTATATGTACGTTAATCTAATTTTATTTAATTCTATTTATTTTATTTAATTATTATTATTTTTTTTATAATGTACGTTAATCTTATCTTAAAATTTAAAAAACAAAAAATATTAAACTATATATGAACAGCACATAAAGCAGTTTACAGAATGTAACAGCTTATTAGTTTATTTTATTATAATTCATTACATTTTATTATTTGGTTAGTAAAATAACTGCAAACTAACTTCATTGCCGCCATTGCAGAAAATCAAAAGTATAAAATTAAATATGATAATTTCTTGAGTAGTGAAAATCTAGAGCCAAAGTAAATATTATTCCAATTTATTCCGGTAATTATTTCAACAAATATTAGGATAAGAATTAATTAATTACTCCATGAAGTCAGCGGAGAAATAGCAGGTAAAATAATAAAGAAAAATTAAATAATAAAACTGATAGAGAAGGTAATAAAAAGAAAATTGTTAATATAAAGTGAATGAGTTCCAGGCTGAAATGGAGTCTATATAATGGAGGAAGGTTTGTAGAAATTACAAACAATACAGCTCCCCAGAATATATTAATCAATTTCCAGTCTCAGGATTATGTTCCGCTCTCGATGGTAGATTTTATTGGGTATTCAAAAGGAAATAAAATAAAAAGGGTTCAAGACTCCTAAAATGAACGAGAAATTTAAATTTAAACCCAATATGATTAAAAAAATCCTCAAATAAAAAAAAATAAAATTATAAAATATTTGACAAAGAAGTCCGAAGGAACTGCGTAATCTTAGCGCGGTTCCGTTCATATCCCCAGTGGTATTAGTAAAGTAATAGAAGCAGTTATTGGTAGATTTTGCTCTTTTGTGAAAACATAAAATAACATCTCAAAGAGAAGGAAGATTTAAGGACCTTCTCAAAGAGAAGGAAGATTTAAGGCGCCACAACAGGAAACTGATAGTATTCTAAGCGGACCTTCTCAAAGAGAAGGAAGATTTAAGGCGCCACAACAGGAAACTGATAGTATTCTAAGCGGACCTTCTCAAAGAGAAGGAAGATTTAAGGCGCCACAACAGGAAACTGATAGTATTCTAAGCGGACCTTCTCAAAGAGAAGGAAGATGTAAGGCGCCACAACAGGAAACTGATAGTATTCTAAGCGGACCTTCTCAAAGAGAAGGAAGATGTAAGGCGCCACAACAGGAAACTGATAGTATTCTAAGCGGACCTTCTCAAAGAGAAGGAAGATTTAAGGCGCCACAACAGGAAACTGATAGTATTCTAAGCGGACCTTCTCAAAGAGAAGGAAGATTTAAGGCGCCACAACAGGAAACTGATAGTATTCTAAGCGGACCTTCTCAAAGAGAAGGAAGATTTAAGGCGCCACAACAGGAAACTGATAGTATTCTAAGCGGACCTTCTCAAAGAGAAGGAAGATTTAAGGCGCCACAACAGGAAACTGATAGTATTCTAAGCGGACCTTCTCAAAGAGAAGGAAGATGTAAGGCGCCACAACAGGAAACTGATAGTATTCTAAGCGGACCTTCTCAAAGAGAAGGAAGATGTAAGGCGCCACAACAGGAAACTGATAGTATTCTAAGCGGACCTTCTCAAAGAGAAGGAAGATTTAAGGCGCCACAACAGGAAACTGATAGTATTCTAAGCGGACCTTCTCAAAGAGAAGGAAGATTTAAGGCGCCACAACAGGAAACTGATAGTATTCTAAGCGGACCTTCTCAAAGAGAAGGAAGATTTAAGGCGCCACAACAGGAAACTGATAGTATTCTAAGCGGACCTTCTCAAAGAGAAGGAAGATTTAAGGCGCCACAACAGGAAACTGATAGTATTCTAAGCGGACCTTCTCAAAGAGAAGGAAGATTTAAGGCGCCACAACAGGAAACTGATAGTATTCTAAGCGGACCTTCTCAAAGAGAAGGAAGATTTAAGGCGCCACAACAGGAAACTGATAGTATTCTAAGCGGACCTTCTCAAAGAGAAGGAAGATTTAAGGCGCCACAGCAGGAAACTGATAGTATTCTAAGCGGACCTTCTCAAAGAGAAGGAAGATTTAAGGCGACACAACAGGAAACTGATAGTATTCTAAGCGGACCTTCTCAAAGAGAAGGAAGATTTAAGGCGCCACAACAGGAAACTGATAGTATTCTAAGCGGACCTTCTCAAAGAGAAGGAAGATTTAAGGCGCCACAACAGGAAACTGATAGTATTCTAAGCGGACCTTCTCAAAGAGAAGGAAGATTTAAGGCGCCACAACAGGAAACTGATAGTATTCTAAGCGGACCTTCTCAAAGAGAAGGAAGATTTAAGGCGCCACAACAGGAAACTGATAGTATTCTAAGCGGACCTTCTCAAAGAGAAGGAAGATTTAAGGCACCAAAACAGGGAGCTGATAGTATTCTAAGCGGACCTTCTCAAAAAGAAGGAAGATTTAAGGCGCCACAACAGGAAACTGATAGTATTCTAAGCGGACCTTCTCAAAGAGAAGGAAGATTTAAGGCGCCACAACAGGAAACTGATAGTATTCTAAGCGGACCTTCTCAAAGAGAAGGAAGATGTAAGGCGCCACAACAGGAAACTGATAGTATTCTAAGCGGACCTTCTCAAAGAGAAGGAAGATTTAAGGCGCCACAACAGGAAACTGATAGTATTCTAAGCGGACCTTCTCAAAGAGAAGGAAGATTTAAGGCGCCACAACAGGAAACTGATAGTATTCTAAGCGGACCTTCTCAAAGAGAAGGAAGATTTAAGGCGCCACAACAGGAAACTGATAGTATTCTAAGCGGACCTTCTCAAAGAGAAGGAAGATTTAAGGCGCCACAACAGGAAACTGATAGTATTCTAAGCGGACCTTCTCAAAGAGAAGGAAGATTTAAGGCGCCACAACAGGAAACTGATAGTATTCTAAGCGGACCTTCTCAAAGAGAAGGAAGATTTAAGGCGCCACAACAGGAAACTGATAGTATTCTAAGCGGACCTTCTCAAAGAGAAGGAAGATGTAAGGCGCCACAACAGGAAACTGATAGTATTCTAAGCGGACCTTCTCAAAGAGAAGGAAGATTTAAGGCGCCACAACAGGAAACTGATAGTATTCTAAGCGGACCTTCTCAAAGAGAAGGAAGATTTAAGGCGCCACAACAGGAAACTGATAGTATTCTAAGCGGACCTTCTCAAAGAGAAGGAAGATTTAAGGCGCCACAACAGGAAACTGATAGTATTCTAAGCGGACCTTCTCAAAGAGAAGGAAGATTTAAGGCGCCACAACAGGAAACTGATAGTATTCTAAGCGGACCTTCTCAAAGAGAAGGAAGATTTAAGGCGCCACAACAGGAAACTGATAGTATTCTAAGCGGACCTTCTCAAAGAGAAGGAAGATTTAAGGCGCCACAACAGGAAACTGATAGTATTCTAAGCGGACCTTCTCAAAGAGAAGGAAGATTTAAGGCGCCACAGCAGGAAACTGATAGTATTCTAAGCGGACCTTCTCAAAGAGAAGGAAGATTTAAGGCGACACAACAGGAAACTGATAGTATTCTAAGCGGACCTTCTCAAAGAGAAGGAAGATTTAAGGCGCCACAACAGGAAACTGATAGTATTCTAAGCGGACCTTCTCAAAGAGAAGGAAGATTTAAGGCGCCACAACAGGAAACTGATAGTATTCTAAGCGGACCTTCTCAAAGAGAAGGAAGATTTAAGGCGCCACAACAGGAAACTGATAGTATTCTAAGCGGACCTTCTCAAAGAGAAGGAAGATTTAAGGCGCCACAACAGGAAACTGATAGTATTCTAAGCGGACCTTCTCAAAGAGAAGGAAGATTTAAGGCACCAAAACAGGGAGCTGATAGTATTCTAAGCGGACCTTCTCAAAAAGAAGGAAGATTTAAGGCGCCACAACAGGAAACTGATAGTATTCTAAGCGGACCTTCTCAAAGAGAAGGAAGATTTAAGGCGCCACAACAGGAAACTGATAGTATTCTAAGCGGACCTTCTCAAAGAGAAGGAAGATGTAAGGCGCCACAACAGGAAACTGATAGTATTCTAAGCGGACCTTCTCAAAGAGAAGGAAGATTTAAGGCGCCACAACAGGAAACTGATAGTATTCTAAGCGGACCTTCTCAAAGAGAAGGAAGATTTAAGGCGCCACAACAGGAAACTGATAGTATTCTAAGCGGACCTTCTCAAAGAGAAGGAAGATTTAAGGCGCCACAACAGGAAACTGATAGTATTCTAAGCGGACCTTCTCAAAGAGAAGGAAGATTTAAGGCGCCACAACAGGAAACTGATAGTATTCTAAGCGGACCTTCTCAAAGAGAAGGAAGATTTAAGGCGCCACAACAGGAAACTGATAGTATTCTAAGCGGACCTTCTCAAAGAGAAGGAAGATTTAAGGCGCCACAACAGGAAACTGATAGTATTCTAAGCGGACCTTCTCAAAGAGAAGGAAGATTTAAGGCGCCACAACAGGAAACTGATAGTATTCTAAGCGGACCTTCTCAAAGAGAAGGAAGATTTAAGGCGCCACAACAGGAAACTGATAGTATTCTAAGCGGACCTTCTCAAAGAGAAGGAAGATTTAAGGCGCCACAACAGGAAACTGATAGTATTCTAAGCGGACCTTCTCAAAGAGAAGGAAGATTTAAGGCGCCACAACAGGAAACTGATAGTATTCTAAGCGGACCTTCTCAAAGAGAAGGAAGATTTAAGGCGCCACAACAGGAAACTGATAGTATTCTAAGCGGACCTTCTCAAAGTTCGCCATGCAAAAACACATATTCAAATACTCATTTTACTATTAAATGCAATTTAAAAATCAATAACCAATTGAAACGTTAGGTAAACAGAGACCAAAACCCGTTGAAATTAACGAAACTAACAATTTTGAAGTTTTAAGCACTTGTTTCTCGAATTGACTATTATATATATATATATATATATATATATATATATATATATATATATATATATATATATATATATATATATATTTTCCACTTGTTCCTTTTTTCTTTATTTGGCAGAGGGTCGATGAAGCAGAACACCATTTGTTTTTGTTCAACTATTTTATTTCATCTATTTTGCCCGACATGTTTCGTGCCTTAATTCGTACCTCTTCAGGGGCTTTCCTATGAAAAAAATATTTTTTCATAAATCCCAAATTCAAATTTTGTACAATAATAAACATTTATCATTTCTCTAAATTAATCTACTGTTAAAAAAAATATCATTTTATTAAAAACTCCTGTCCTACCTTATCGGGAAGTCCTCTCGGCATGTAAACTGGCTTGAGTCAGGCGTAATACTGATGTCATCTGAGGTAATGAATATGGCTATATCCTATCGATTCTTTGGTTCTTTTAATTGTATCGATTATCGGTAAAATAGTTCATGGGGTTTAATTTATAATACTATGGAAAATTTGATGGACATTTTTCAAATCGGTTTTTTTATTTATTGCTGTTTTTGAGTTTTTAATTATATAAATGTTCTCTTTTATCTTTCTTTTTAATGTGTTCCTTTCTTTATTTAAAATATCCACGTCGGTAAAATTAAAACTATGTTTTTCATTTATTGGGTGTTCCGTCAAAGTCGTCCTGTTCTCGTTAGTGTCTATACTTTTAGCATGTTGTACAATTCGTTGTTGCAAAAGTTGTGCTGATTCCCCAATATAGCATGCGTTGCAATCATTACAACGAATTTTATATATATTGTTTTTTGTGGCTGTCGGTTTAACATTGTCCTTAATATTGCTATAATTATTTTCAATTTTATTACCATATTTCCAACCTATTTTTCCAACTTCTTTACATATTAGTTTCAGTCTATTAGCTATTAAAGGATGGTAATGGAAAGTAAAATATCGATTTATTTCCTTCAAATCTTTGTCCTTTTCCTTTGTTATTTCATGTTTTTTCTTTTATACTAATAAATGTTCATTTAATCCGGTTTCCTTTTTTAAAAAAAACTATTTTGGATAAAGAAGTTTTATTATTTGTCCGTACTAACATTCGTCCTTTCGCATTTGTCTGTGATTTGGCAGGTTCGTCGTTTTGATCTCTTTTGCGTTTTTTATTACCTTTAGTAATAAATAAATAATAATAATAATAAATAAAGCCTTTATTGCATAAGAGGAACAATACAAACAAAACAAAAAAAACTATTTCCAAAAAAAAATAACCAAAATAAAAAAGTAATAAAAATTTAAATTCATTTCTTTTTAAATTACTATTTACAATATTTACAAATGCAGGCCTCCCCTTGATGGGGGTAATGGTCTAACTTCCCTGGCGACCAACCCAACTAGGAAGTGGAGTTCCCTGTTTCTTCCAACACTGCTTTCCATTTGTCTTTGTTCCTGGCAACGTTCATCCAATTCGGACCAGCAACGGACTTAAAGACATCACACCAACGCCTACATGGTCTTCCTCGTCTCCTCTTTAAGTTAAGCGGAATCCATTCCGTAGCCTTCAGGGTCCACCTGCTATCCTGCAATCTGGCAAGATGACCAGCCCATTATTAAGGTAATTAATAGTAGAACAACCAACTATTAATTACCTTTAGTATCATTATTAAAACATTTTGAATCCAATTTAACTTTTTTATGTGACATTGACTTTACACTAGCATCAGAATATTTCCTTTTTCTTTTTCTTTTGCATTCTATATCATTAAAAAATTCGTCGGAAATGTTAAAAAGTTCAGGTTTATATTCAAATTTACCTGGCTTTTCCGGAAGTTCTGTTGGTCTTTTTGTGTACACTATACATTTCTCTGCTCTTTTTATTTGCTGCTCTATCATTAATTTGGGATAGTTGTTTTCATTGAACATTTTTCTCAGATTATTTTTTATTTCATTAAAATACTTAGGAGAAGTTCTATGTAAAGCTGATAAAGTCCGATTGTATAAAATATTCTTTTTAAAATTAAGCGGGTGATTGGAATAAAAATTAATCATTCTTGTTGAATGATACCTCTTTGGTTTCCATTTATATTTAATAAAATTATCCTCATTTCTGATTAGTTCCATGTCTAAAAAGTTTAATTTTTTTTTTTTTTTTTTTTTTTTTTTTTTTTTTTATATTTATTTTATGAGCTTTTCGCAACTATAGCGACTTGCTCAGAACAAACATTACACATACGTACATACATACACATCTACATGCATATATACTTAGATACAATTTGGTTATTACATATGTGCATACAAACACATTATTATATATATACATCAACATCAACAATATATACATCATCATTATTATATATATACATCAAATTATGCAAATATACATTACACTATGTTTATATAGTTTATTCTGCTTCTAGACATAGGATAATACTATTCAGATTAAGATATAATAGAATAAATACCTTAATAAAGATATACTATCACAGAACCTTAATAAATATATAATAGAGAAAGATAAATAAAGATATAATATAATAGAGCGTTAATAAAGATATAATAGAATAAATACATTAATAAAAAAAAAAAAATGCACACATGTACACACCTGCATACACACACACATATAACATATAAATTAACAATGGTATATTTTTTATATAAATAATAATGGTATATATAAACAAATCTCTATGGGTAGTTTTCACTCTTCTTCCTTTCTAAATGTATGCTATAATATGGTTAGTAAGTTTGTCTTGTTTAGGTAGTTCAATATCTCATCGATATATTTGCTTCCATCGCCGAGTAATTCAGTCATATTGTAAGGTAAGTCATAGTTTTTTCGCTGTAAACACTCAGTCAGTATGTGCTTTATAGTCAGCGGTGTGTTACACTGTGTACATGTCTGTCCTGTCTTGTTATGAGATAAGAGTGTGTCAGTCGGGAATGGCCAATTCTTAAGCGGCATAATATCACTTCGTCTCTTCTATTATCCCTTTTGCTTGAAGGCCATTCACTGTTATAAGTTTAATCTTGTATCAGCTTCCAACTCTTTGGTAAATTGCTGATTATTATATTGGTTATTAAATGCTTCTAAAAGCTTATCCACTTCCTCTTCCTGTGCACATAAAATAAGATCGTCCACGTATCTAAACAAAAATTGAATCTTAATTGGAACTTGCGAAATAATTTCATTAAGAATCCAGGTCATAAGAATTCCGCTAACAGCAATTGAGAACGGGTTTCCCATCTGAATTCCGTACAGTTGCTTATAGATCTTTTTATTGAATTGAAAGTACCCGAATTTACAACATAAACTGATTCCTTCAATGAATAACTCCTTATTTTTTATTTTAGTATGTTTCTCTATCTGCGTCCAATTATTACTAATGATTTTGATTGCCAAATCTCCCACATACACGCAAGTACACATGACGAGAGGACTTCCCGATAAGGTAGGATAGGAATTTTTAATAAAATGATATTTGTTTAACAGTAAATTAATTTAGAGAAATGATAAATGTTTATTATTGTACAAAATTTGAATTTGGGATTTACGAAAAAATATTTTTTTCATAGGAAAGCCCCTGAAGAGGTGCGAATTAAGGCACGAAACATGTCGGGCAAAATAGATGAAATAAAATAGTTGAACAAAAACAAATGGTGTTCTGCTTCATCGACCCTCTGCCAAATAAAGAAAAAAGGAACAAGTGGAAAATGTTCAGAAGAATTTATATATATATATATATATATATATATATATATATATATATATATATATATATATATATATATAAACAAATTTGAACCACCGTTATTTTCGAGATCTATGGGTTCTGAAACGTGAAATTGTCTAGTCAGCATTTCCGGATTGTGTCATGAGGTCAAGCTCATAAGCGGGTTTCCTCGTAAGGGAAGGAGGAAACGCGCTAAATATGAGAAAAAGGTAATAGTTTGTATTGATCTTTGTTGAAACCCTACAATACGTTTCTTATTTTCTTGCCTTATTTTAGCGCGGTTCCTCCCTCCCCCATAGGGAGGAACCCCGCTTATAGGGTTGATACAATGAAACAATCCGGAAGTGCCGACTAGAAAATTTCGCGTTTCAGAACCCCTAGAGACCGAAAATAACTGTGGTTCAAATTTGTATATATATATATATATATATATATATATATATATATATATATATATATGTATATATTTATTTATATATATATATATATATATATATATATATATATTTGTCTGTTCGCTCTCTAGATAGAAGACGAATAGTCCGATTTTGATGAAATTTGGTACAAAAATCCATCGTCCAATTTGAAAGGTCAAGTTCGTTAACCAGCAAAATCCGCCCACTGGAAGATGGCATTTGGGGCGAAATTCGCGCAAAAAAAATCGTAACGCTTACGTTTTTGAGTTCATAAGCTTGTAAGTACTCTTTTTATAGGCTTCTTGGGCTAGGAAAACGAATGGAACCATTTTCAAGGCGATAGCTTCAACCGTTTTCGAGAAAATGGGAAAAATAATTTTTGAATACCGTTTTTGGTTTGGGTACTTAGAATTACGGGATTCAGTTGAAACATTATCTGCATGTTCTACTGTCATTAAAACTAATATGTTGAAAGTTTTGTTACGTTTGGAGTTAAGGAAGGGTTAGAATAAAATATTTTATGAACAGACAAGAAAAGTTTTGGGAACTTCGTATACTTTCATTAATATCTCGAACACGGTTGGGAAATCGTGGTAAGTGGATAGAAACTATTTGAAAGCTTTCTAAATTCTCTACAAAAAATATTCTAAAACTATTTTTGATTAGGTTATGTCAATCGGAGAAATAAGTGCTTAAAACTTCAAATACGTCTGTTTTGTTCTTAAGAACGGGTTTTTGTCGTTCTTTTTGTAATTTTTGTCTCTTTCCCTTTGTTTTTTATTGCTTTTTATTTTTGTAATTTCTTATGTTGGGAAAATTTTGTGTGTAAAACAGGATATGAAAAATGAGACCAATTTTCTGTTGCTAGAAATAATGTAAATTTTGGGAACTTTCATTAATATCTCGAAAACGGTTGAAAATCTTGGTAAACGGAAGAATACCATTAGAAAGCTTATTAAATGCTCTACATAAAAGTTTCTAATGAAAGTTTTGATTAGGCGATGACAATCGGAGAAATAAGAGCTTAAAGCTTTAAAGTAATTGATTTCGCTTATTCGAACTGTTCTTTTTGTCTGTTAGCGCGGTTCCTCCCTCCCCCATAGGGAGGAACCCCGCTTATAGGGTTGATACAATGAAACAATCCGGAAGTGCCGACTAGAAAATTTCGCGTTTCAGAACCCCTAGAAACCGAAAATATTTATATATATATATATATATATATATATATATATATATATATATATATATATATATATATATATATATATTTGTCTGTTCGCTCATTTCTGGCTTCCCTGATGGTCCGATTTTGATGACATTTGGTACAAAAATCTGGCGTACAATTTGAAAGGTCAAGTTCGTTAACCAGCAAAATCCGCCCACTTGAAGATGGCGTTTGGGGCGAAATTCGCGCAAAAAAAATCGTAACGCTTACGTTTTTGAGTTCATAAGCTTGTAAGTACTCTTTTTATAGGCTTCTTGGGCTAGGAAAACGAATGGAACCATTTTCAATGCGATAGCTTTAACCGTTTTCGAGAAAACTGAAAAAGAAATTTTTGAATGCCGTTTTTGGTTTGGGTACTTAGAATCATGGGATTCAGTTGAAACATTTACTGCGTGTTCTACTTTTATTAAAACTAATATGTTGAAATTTTGGTTGCGTTTGGATTTAAGGAAGGGTTAGAATAAAATATTTTATTAACAGACATAAAAAAGTTTTGGTAACTTTGTATACTTTCCTTAATATCTCGAAAAAGGTTGAGAATTTGGGAAACGGAAGAATACCATTAGAAAGCTTACTAAATGCTCTACAAAAAAGGTTCTAATGAAAGTTTTGATTAGGCGATGTCAATCGGAGAAATAAGTGCTTAAAACTTTAAAGTAATTGATTTCGCTTATTCGAACTGTTCTTTTTGTCTTTGATTTTAATACTTTAAATTATGGGATTCAGTTGAAACATTTTCTGCATGTTTGAATTTCATCAACACTAATATGTTAAAATTTTGGTTACGTTTGGAGCTAAGGAAGGATTAGAATAAAATATTTTATTAACAGACATGAAATGTTTTGGGAACTTCGTATACATTCCCTAATATCTCGAAGACGGTTAGGAATATTGGTAAACGGAGGGTTACCATGCGAAAGCTTACTAAATGTGCTACAAAAAAGATTCTGAAACAATTTTTGATTAGGCTATGTCAATCGGAGAAATAAGTGCTTACACTTTGAAGTAATTGATTTCGTTTATTCGAACGGTTCTTTTTGTTTGTTTTTATTCCTTGTTATTTTTTAATTGCTTAAAGTTGGATAATGTACTTGACAATAAAACAGATTAATTAAAATAATAAAAACAATTCATTGTTAAAAATATATCAGGCTGTACCGTATGAAATGTCAGTTTTGGATTTGTCGATTTCCTTCAAATGTCTTGAAACTGTCGAGGCTCCTACTCCGAGTTCTTTGGCATATTCCCTAGTGCTTTTAATTGCTTATAGTAGTCAAATGTATTTGTCAATAAAACAGGATACGTATAATTAGAATCAATATTTTGTTTGTTAGAATTCGAAGATGCCGTATGAATATCTAGATTACAGTACTGGTGTTGATTTCGTTCTTTAGAATTAATCTTGGTATTCCCTATTTTCATCTGTTACCCATAGTTTTTTATTGTTAGTAGGTTTTTCTTATTGATTATAGAATATAAATCTATTTGGCTATAAAACAGGATACGTAAAATTAGTGACAATATTTCGGAGATTTCTGAGCGAAATACTTTTAAGATTTTCTACCACCACGAACGACTTTTTTTCTCTATTTTTATGCACTAGATAGGCTTTATTTTGCATATTATTCTATATAAGTTTTATTCAGCAGGGGATTCTGATGAAATGTCGTCTTTTTGCTGTGGATTTTAATTATGATGTATCTAAGATTGGGTAACATTGGCGAGTCTACATAGTTAAGAACCGACGACGGAGGTAGACTTCTTGCTATGATTTAGTCTACATATGTATATTAAGTCCTACGTCCAAAAAAATAAACTTCTCAATGGTTAGATACTATGAGCGAATAGAGAGTCGGTTCAGTGCCCGTACAAACATAAGGTCCGCAGGATATTTACCTGCTAGGAGTTAATCCTCAAGAGTTGTAAATATACCCCAGGTATCTGCCGTCAGAAATACAAAGCATAGGCAGGGTGCAGAGAGCAATTTATTGATTTCATTCACCAAAATTTCTTAAACTATACTAGATTCTGAAATAACGCACTTCCAAACATAGGTTATATACTAAATATTCATAAAGACTACTTAGTTTTAACCCGATTCATCAATTAGCAATCAATAGTTTTCAACACAGGTTATATACTAAATATTGATAAAAAGTATTTAAGTAGAAAAAAAAACAAGCTTCCTCAAGACTTGTTTTTGCTCCATTTGTATCTACTCCATAGACTTAATTAGGTTTATTATTCTATTTATTGACTTGTTATTTGTCCTTCTGTATCTACTAGATAGGCTTTATTCTGCATATTATTCTATATAGGCTAAATTAGGCATGGTATTCTTCTCAATCTTGAGTACTTCTTCTTGATCCTTCTGTTTCCACTAGAAAAGGCTTTATTAGGCATATTTTGTATTGATTTATAGAGCTTTGCTTTAGAATTAGAGCCGGATTGTGTAATTTCCGCTTCTGTGTATATGTTAGCTACTGTCGGTGTCCCAGTCGTCTTAATATCTTTTTTATTCGAGATGTTCGAGAGGATTTTGCCAATTTTCAAGAGATATATATGAAGTTTATATCTTTTCTAAGCTTTTCAAATGACACTAGGGATATGAACGGAACCGCGCTAAG
>OX328128.1:80353828-80413828 GCA_946811695.1 Gonocerus acuteangulatus
ACAACGAAATAGCAACGATAATAGAGATCATGTAGGTAAATAACTAGGCCGACCTTCACTAGTTATAAAAGTTTTATTTTACATAGCGCTTTCGAGATTCAATCTCATCATCAGTGCCTGTTGACAACAACATAACAAATAAAAAAAAACAAATCTACAAACTAGAATAAAATTTTAAACAACATTTTGAGAAATTTTTTAGTCACTAGAATAAAACCGTAAAAGTTAGAATTCTTAAGAAGAATGAAATAAATTAAAAATAAAAATTAAATTACAAGATTTGACGTCCAAGAATGAATAAAATATATAATTGAAGGATTAAGCCTTAACAACAAAAGATAAAAGGAAGCAAAAACAGGAATAAGAAAAAATTTGTGATGGGAATAAAAAATAAAAAATGGAAAAAGTAGGTGGGATAGAGAGAGTACGGACCTATAGATTGTGTCTGTGTACACGCGAGGCTCTCGCAGCAGACTGGCTTAACTTGCATATGCTCTGTATGCAGGCTGCTGGGACATTCCTGAGCACATCACCGTCTCCCTTAACATTAATATTCCTTTGGGAATGCGCCACATCCGCTCTAATTTCAATATTCTCCAACCTGTCCATTTTACTGCCCTTGTTTAATCTATGGAGGAGTTGAAAATCAAGGGCGTTAGCGTCATGCTCTTCCTGAATCACATGCTTTTTAAATATGGAGTCCTGCCTGGTGAAATGTTCTTTAAGTCTTGTCCTGATTTTTCTCCCACTCTGACCCACGTATGATGAACCGCATGTAACACAGGATACTCGATACACTCCTGATCTGTCGAGAGGATCGACCGTGTCCTTAGTGTTCGAGAGCTTACTCGCAAGAGAGCCTCTACTTCGGTAAGCAGTTTTTATTCCCAGTTTTTTTAATTTAGCTCCTACCTTTTCAGATATTTCACCTAGGTAAGGTAAGCTAACAGGGTAGACGTCGCTTATCCGGGCGGTGCTTTCTCCTGATACTTGTAGGTCTATTTTTCTCTTGTACCTTCTTTCCATTAGTTTATTAACTAGTGATTCCTGGTATCCATTGCTTTTAGCTATGTTTTTGATACAAGAGAGTTCATTTTCAAAATTATCGGGAGACAATGGGGTGTTTATTAGGCGATCAATCATAAATATGATTCCTGACATCTTGTATTGTGGGTGGTGGTGAGAGTTGTTTGGAATTAAAATGTCTGTAGCACTTGGCTTCCTAAAGATCTTAAACGAATGCTTATTGTTTTCTCTCTTTATTTCGAGATCGAGGAATCTTATGACTCCCTCGTTTTCAACTTCAAGAGCAAACTTGAGAGAGTTATGGCAGCCATTGACATAGGAGTGTAGGGCATTTAATTCTTGTTTATTCCCGGAGAAAGATATCAATATATCATCAACATATCTTCCATAGAAGTCAATGTATTTCAAGAAGGGGTTTCTATGCG
Organism: Gonocerus acuteangulatus; assembly: GCA_946811695.1. Taxonomy (NCBI): domain Eukaryota; kingdom Metazoa; phylum Arthropoda; class Insecta; order Hemiptera; family Coreidae; genus Gonocerus; species Gonocerus acuteangulatus. Next base: position 80,355,280 of record OX328128.1, read on the forward strand.
ACATTATGAATCTCCCCTCTATATAGTCCATGAATATATCGGCCGCCAGTGGACTGAAAGCTGAGCCCATAATTAATCCCGTGCGAAAGGAAAAGTATTTGTCTTGAAATTTGAAATAATTTTGTTTTAAGCATATGGATAGGACATTTATAAATTCATTTGCCATAACTGGGTTGACTTTTTTAACACTAAGCCAGATTTCACAAATTTGAATAACCTCAGATGGAGGAATATTCAAAAACATATTTTCCACATCAAGTGAAATTAGAGATCGATTATTCGGGAAATTATTTTCATCTTGGTTAATTTTGTCTATGAACTCTTTACTATTTTTTAACGAGTATTTAGGGTTAAAATTTGTGAGATTTTTAAAAATTACTACTAAACGCTTCGCGATTTTCTCAGTGGGTGCGGAATTAAAGGAAACTATAGGTCTCATCGGGATATCCAGTTTATGAATCTTAGGGAGGCAATATAGAAGGGGAGGTAAAGGATTCATTTGGATTAGAGATGGTTTTTCTTTTTTAGTAAAAATAAAGGTACTATCTTTAATAGCATTTTTTATTTCCTCGTTGTATTTTTCCGTGGGGTCTTCCTCTAATTGAAAGCATCCCTGTTTATCGACACGGTCGATCCTCTCGACAGATCAGGAGTGTATCGAGTATCCTGCGTTACATGCGGTTCATCATACGTGGGTCAGAGTGGGAGAAAAATCAGGACAAGACTTAAAGAACATTTCACCAGGCAGGACTCCATATTTAAAAAGCATGTGATTCAGGAAGAGCATGACGCTAACGCCCTTGATTTTCAACTCCTCCATAGATTAAACAAGGGCAGTAAAATGGACAGGTTGGAGAATATTGAAATTAGAGCTGATGTGGCGCTTTCCCAAAGGAATATTAATGTTAAGGGAGACGGTGATGTGCTGAGGAATGTCCCAGCAGCCTGCATACAGAGCATATGCAAGTTAAGCCAGTCTGCTGCGAGAGCCTCGCGTGTACACAGACACAATCTATAGGTCCGTACTCTATCCCACCTACTTTTTCCATTTTTTATTTTTTAATCCCACCACTAATTTTTTTCTTATTCCTGTTTTTGCTTCCTTTTATCTTTTGTAGTTAAGGCTTAATCGTTCAATTATATATTTTATTCATTCTTGGACGTCAAATCTTGTAATTTAATTTTTATTTATTTTTAATTTATTTCATTCTTCTTAAGAATTCTAACTTTTACGGTTTTATTCTAGTGACTAAAAAATCTCTCAAAATGTTGTTTAAAATTTTATTCTAGTTTGTAGATTTGTTTTTTTATTTGTTATGTTGTTGTCAACAGGCACTGATGATGAGATTGAATCTTGAAAGCTCTATGTAAAATAAAACTTTTATAACTAGTGAAGGTCGGCCTAGTTATTTACCTACATGATGATGAACCTTCACCAACCAGCTCCCAACACCTGTAAAATAAATTAACTTAAACAATTTCTTGAAAAGTACTTCCAATGAAGGGTTCGGAATCTTTGACGTTATTATTTATAGAGTTTTCTGGATTTTCCGGGTAAACTAATTTCTCGGAAAGTTTGTGTAAGAAATTGTCTGTTCGTGCGAGATTCGGCTCATACATTATGGAACCTCCCAAGCTCAGGAATGATTCCATATTCATAACATCCTGTTGGTTCTGTATGCTCCTCATGAGTAAAGCCTAGTTGAAGTGGTTTATGGTAACCTCGTTCCTGGTGGTTATGGCACACCTGCGGATTAGCTAAGGAACCTACCTCAAGGCTGGGTCTGGCGTAGGGGGATTATCGTGGGCGTTCAGTTTTAGCTAGTTTACTCCCTACTTATAAGGGGCGAAACTCGCTTATGACGGTAACCCGATACTGAAGTTTTGGCGAGAAATGTGCGCATTTCAGAATTTAGAGGCCACGAAGGTCGATAAATTATTTATAAAAGAGTATATATATATATATATATATATATATATATAGGGGAAGGTGTTGTACCTCTGACCATATTGTACCTTTGACCACCGAGGCTGTGGCGGCATGTAGCAACATTGTATAAATTCTGGTGTAATTAGCGTTTAGCTCCTTCCCTAAAGGGCTTGTGTAACCTACTTTGGATTATTCAAGTCAAAGAGGATTCTTGCAAAAAATACTTATCCATTTTTATAATAAAAATGTAAGTTATTTATTGATGACGTTTTGCCTCATAATATTTTTTGTATTATGTCTTTTTAGATGGAAATCATTTGACAAAGTAGCTATTACAATGTGTAGCCTTTGAAATTGATTTATCTTAACCCTAAAAGTTTTAGCATACTTTTTAATTTTCACTACCAGGATGTTGTACCTCTGACCAAGACTAGGTGTTGTTCCTTTGACCAGGTCAAAGGCATAACACACCTGAATATTTTCTTTAGAATTCAACTTTTATGTTCTTCTGCTACAAATTAAAAAAAAAAATTAATATTACTATTACATATTTAAAAGTAGGTTGGCAATGCTGCCACTAGGGGCTCTGACCAGCAATATCCCCTCTCTTTTTTTTCTTTTTTTTGGGGGGGGGTGTCAGCTTTTTATCCATTAACTCCAGTGAAGATAGAAATGTTCATCACTTTTTTTTTTTTTTTTTTAATTATTTTTATTTTTTATATAAACAAGTGATATTGTTTATTTGAATTAGAAAATTGGTGAATTTGTAAGTGTAAAATAAAAACTACTAATTTGTGTATGTTCTAAGTGTTAGGTATCGATGCCCCCACCGGGCGACCCACCCGGATCCGTTCCGACCGGCGAACGACGACGGACTGCTCTCCTCTGGAAGACTAGTCATCTTCAGAGCTGCAGACTCCCCTGGGGAGTGTGCACGTGCCTGTACCGTCCACAGTCCCTCCGAGTCCGGGGTCTAACACGACCCAGAGTGCCAGCCAGCGCCGTCCATCGGTCAAGACCCGAGCAGGAACCCGGTGAGGCCACCGATATACCTAAGTCTACATGCTGTTGATTAATTTCGTCTCCCTAAGAAAATTCATCAAGTTGTTTACAGAGTCAAATGTATTGCCCAGGGTTTCATCAAGGGTTCCATCTATTTTATGTTTAGCCCTCATATTTTCATAAAATCTACATTCCGTTAGTATATGCTTGACAGTTACTTGTGTCCTACAAGCGTCACAGATTGGGGGACAGTCTTTGGACATACGGTAGGAATATTCCCTCTCTACATTATGATTTAATAGGGGTTGTTTGCTTCTAGCTTCTACCACTAGGAGCGCTGAATCTGGCTCCTGCATTATGATTGTAGGGTTCTCTCTTTTTACATGGGGACGCTTTTATTATTCATTAAGATCAATAGACGAAAATTTCAGACCCTGGAAGGAAACTAATAAAAAAATTGAGACATCTGCAAATTACAAACTTTTCACGTTTTTCAAACAGGTTATTTTAAGCAAATTATTGAGGAATGCAGTCTACTCTACCGAAATTATGAGGAAAGTGCTTAGTTATGCAGCTTCTGCGTGACGAACTTTTCTTATTTGAAAGTAATCCACAATTATAATGAAAAATAAAAGAGTTCGTTTGTTGCTTTGTTGGAGAATTAGTCGTGAGGAACGGGATATTTGATATAGAAAGGAAACTTCGACATTATATCAAAACACTATGATGCCGCAGTTCCAGCGAATCGGAACTTTTTCTTCTTATAAAGAAGGAAGTTTATCATAAATAAAAGTTATTGCTTTCCGAATAAATCCAATACAGGAGGCAGTAGTAAAGGGAGAGGAAGAAATAAAGGGATATTCGAGAAGAGCCAAGCTGCCAAGGGATGACGGGAGAGGGAGATATCCCTTTGAAAATATCCCACCGATGGGAAACATGACAAACTTTATCCCCCGGGATGGGAGGAGTTCGGAAACTGACTTTATTTCGGCTCTATTTTTTCACCCGCTATCTTTGCCTAGAAAATCACACACAATGGCGGATAACTTACTCTCAAACTCTGGTAAATATTATCTAAAATATAGAACCTCAGAAAGAATAATAATACTCAATTCTCAATCAGAGATGAAGGATAAAGTGAAGGTTATCCTTCAAAAGGCTGGACTTTAACTCCTAAAGAACTATTTTAAGATTTGTAAGTAGTAAGTAAAATGTATTTTACTTTTTATGATTATAATATTTAAAATAGAAAATAAAAAAAAAATAATTCTTTTTTATTTAATTATATAAAATTCTCGTGACACAGTTTTAGTGTTTATATTCCTCTGAAACGGCCATATCGATTATGATGAAATTTAATATGTATATTCAGTAGGTCTGAGAATAGGTTTATAACTAATTTTTATACTCCTAAGTGATAAGGGGGTTCCACCCCAAAAAATCTTTTTTTATGTTTTGGACAAAATATTTTATTTTTATTTTTTTATGATTTAGCATTCAAAAATACATAACTTCATTAATTTTCAACTTTCTACCACTAATCCCCATTTTATAATAACAATATTAGTACTTTAATTAAAGTAAATAAATTTTCATAATATAATACAATTTAATTATTATAAAGTGTAGTTTTATTCAACATATGATCTTTTGACAAAAATAAATGAGGAGCTTGGTATCAAAGTTGTGATATATATATATATATATATATATATATATATCACAATATATATATATAATATATATATATATATATATATATATATATATATATATATATATAATATATATATATATATATATATATATATATATATATATATATATATATATATATATAATAATATATATATATATATATATATATATATAATATATATATATATATGCTGGATGTTTATTTTTCGTCGATGGGATGATATTTTTAGATGGAACGGCATTTTTCTCCAGCGGTGGTACTCCTCCTCACTTCTTCCTGGGATATTTCGATGGGTTCATCTCCATCTTCTTCAGCCAGGTACTTATTGTTTCTTCCTCGGTGGTAGCCAAGGGAATGAAAATTTTCTCGATCTGGGCGCCCTTTCTACTCTCAGGGAGCTTCAACATCATTGGTCCGCCGATACTGGGGCTAGAGAGTAGAAAGAGCGCCCACATCGAGAAAATTTTCATTCCCTTGGCAACCACTGAGGAAGAAACAATAAGTACCTGGCTGACGAAGATGGAGATGAATCCATCGAAATATCCCAGGAAGAAGTGAGGAGGAGTACCACCGCTGGAGAAAAATGCCGTTCCATCTAAAAATATCATCCCAGCGACGAAAAATAAACATCAAGCATATATATATATATATATATATATATATATATATATATATATATATATATATATACATATATATATATATATATATATATATATATATATATATATATATATATATATATATATGACACGGCAAACATTGTTTTCCCATATACATTATTTCTAGTGAATATTTTGGCTGTGAAATAATAATCCCGTCCCTGTTGCGGGATCTCGTTGTTTGGAGTTGTCCAACTTTGATACCAAGCTCCTCATTTCTTTTTGTCAAAAGATCATATGTTGAATAAAACTACACTTTATAATAATTAAATTCTATTATATTATGAAAATTTATTTACTTTAATTAAAGTACTAATATCGTTATTATAAAATGGGGATTAGTGGTAGAAAGTTGAAAATTAATGAAGTTATGTATTTTTGAATGCTAAATCATAAAAAAATAAAAATAAAATATTTTGTCCAAAACATAAAAAAAGATTTTTTGGGGTGGGCCCCCCTTATCACTTAGGAGTATAAAAATTAGTTATAAACCTATTCTCAGACCTACTGAATATACATATTAAATTTCATCAAAATCGATATGGCCGTTTCAGAGGAATATAAACACTAAAACTGTGTCACGAGAATTTTATATAATTAAATAAAAAAGAATTCGCTGGAACTGCGGCATCATAGTGTTTTGATATAATGTCGAAGTTTCCTTTCTATATCAAATATCCCGTTCCTCACGACTAATTCTCCAACAAAGCAACAAACGAACTCTTTTATTTTTCATTATAATTGTGGATTACTTTCAAATAAGAAAAGTTCGTCACGCAGAAGCTGCATAACTAAGCACTTTCCTCATAATTTCGGTAGAGTAGACTGCATTCCTCAATAATTTGCTTAAAATAACCTGTTTGAAAAACGTGAAAAGTTTGTAATTTGCAGATGTCTCAATTTTTTTATTAGTTTCCTTCCAGGGTCTGAAATTTTCGTCTATTGATCTTAATGAATAATAAAAGCGTCCCCATGTAAAAAGAGAAAACCCTACAATCATAATGCAGGAGCCAGATTCAGCGCTCCTGGTGGTAGAAGCTAGAAGCAAACAACCCCTATTAAATCATAATGTAGAGAGGGAATATTCCTACCGTATGTCCAAAGACTGTCCCCCAATCTGTGACGCTTGTGGGACACAAGTAACTGTCAAGCATATACTAACGGAATGTAGATTTTATGAAAATATGAGGGCTAAACATAAAATAGATGGAACCCTTGATGAAACCCTGGGCAATACATTTGACTCTGTAAACAACTTGATGAATTTTCTTAGGGAGACGAAATTAATCAACAGCATATAGACTTAGGTATATTGGTGGCCTCACCGGGTTCCTGCTCGGGTCCTGGCCGATGGACGGCGCTGGCTGGCACTCTGGGTCGTGTTAGACCCCGGACTCGGAGGGACTGTGGACGGTACAGGCACGTGCACACTCCCCAGGGGAGTCTGCAGCTCTGAAGATGACTAGTCTTCCAGAGGAGAGCAGTCCGTCGTCGTTCGCCGGTCGGAACGGATCCGGGTGGGTCGCCCGGTGGGGGCATCGATACCTAACACTTAGAACATACACAAATTAGTAGTTTTTATTTCACACTTACAAATTCACCAATTTTCTAATTCAAATAAACAATATCACTTGTTTATATAAATGGACGGCACATGGAGCAGTTTACAGAATGTAACAGTTTATTAGTTTATTTTATTATCATTCATTAAATTTTACTATTTGGTTAGTAAAATAACTGCAAACTAACTTCATTGCCACCATTGCAGAAAATCAAAAGTATAAAATTAAATAAGATAATTTCTTGATTAGTGAAAATCTAGAGCCAAAGTAAATATTATTCCAATTTATTCCGGTAATTATTTCAACAAATATTAGGATAAGAATTAATTAATTACTCCATGAAGTCAACGGAGAAATAGCAGGTCAAATAATAAAGAAAAATTAAATAATAAAACTGATGGAGAAGGTAATAAAAAGAAAATTGTTAATATAAAGTGAATGAGTTCCAGGCTGAAATGGAGTCTATATAATGGAGGATGGTTTGTAGAAATTACAAACAATACAGCCTCCCAGAATATATTAATCAATTTCCAGTCTCAGGATTATGTTCCGCTCTCGATGGTAGATTTTATTGGGTATTCAAAAGGAAATAAAATAAAAAGGGTTCAAGACTCCTAAAATGAACGAGAAATTTAAATTTAAACCCAATATGATTAAAAAAATCCTCAAATAAAAAAAAAATAAAATTATAAAATATTTGACAAAGAAGTCCGAAGGAACTGCGTAATCTTAGCGCGGTTCCGTTCATATCCCCAGTGGTATTAGTAAAGTAATAGAAGCAGTTATTGGTAGATTTTGCTAAGTATTCTAAGCGGGCCTTCTCAAAGAGAAGGAAGATTTAAGGCGCCACAACAGGAAACTGATAGTATTCTAAGAGGACCTTCTCAAAGAGAAGGAAGATTTAAGGCGCCACAACAGGAAACTGATAGTATTCTAAGCGGACCTTCTCAAAGAGAAGGAAGATTTAAGGCGCCACAACAGGAAACTGATAGTATTCTAAGCGGACCTTCTCAAAGAGAAGGAAGATTTAAGGCGCCACAACAGGAAACTGATAGTATTCTAAGCGGACCTTCTCAAAGAGAAGGAAGATTTAAGGCGCCACAACAGGAAACTGATAGTATTCTAAGCGGACCTTCTCAAAGAGAAGGAAGATTTAAGGCGCCACAACAGGAAACTGATAGTATTCTAAGCGGACCTTCTCAAAGAGAAGGAAGATTTAAGGCGCCACAACAGGAAACTGATAGTATTCTAAGCGGACCTTCTCAAAGAGAAGGAAGATTTAAGGCGCCACAACAGGAAACTGATAGTATTCTAAGCGGACCTTCTCAAAGAGAAGGAAGATTTAAGGCGCCACAACAGGAAACTGATAGTATTCTAAGCGGACCTTCTCAAAGAGAAGGAAGATTTAAGGCGCCACAACAGGAAACTGATAGTATTCTAAGAGGACCTTCTCAAAGAGAAGGAAGATTTAAGGCGCCACAATAGGAAACTGATAGTATTCTAAGCGGATCTTCTCAAAGAGAAGGAAGATTTAAGGCGCCACAACAGGAAACTGATAGTATTCTAAGCGGACCTTCTCAAAGAGAAGGAAGATTTAAGGCGCCACAACAGGAAACTGATAGTATTCTAAGCGGACCTTCTCAAAGTTCGCCATGCAAAAACACTTATTAAAATACTCATTTTACTATTAAATGCAATTTAAAAATCAATAACCAATTGAAACGTTAGGTAAACAGAGACCAAAACCCGTTGAAATTAACGAAACTAACAATTTTGAAGTTTTAAGCACTTGTTTCTCGAATTGACTATTATATATATATATATATATATATATATATTCCACTTGTTCCTTTTTTCTTTATTTGGCAGAGGGTCGATGAAGCAGAACACCATTTGTTTTTGTTCAACTATTTTATTTCATCTATTTTGCCCGACATGTTTCGTGCCTTAATTCGCACCTCTTCAGGGGCTTTCCTATGAAAAAAATATTTTTTCATAAATCCCAAATTCAAATTTTGTACAATAATAAACATTTATCATTTCTCTAAATTAATTTACTGTTAAACAAATATCATTTTATTAAAAATTCTTATCCTACCTTATCGGGAAGTCCTCTCGTCATGTGTACTGGCTTGAGTCAGGCGTAATACTGATAAGTCATTTGAGGTAATGAATATGGCTATATCCTATCGATTCTTTCGGCTCTTTTAATTGTATCGATTATCGGTAAAATAGTTCATGGGGTTGAATTTATAATACTATGGAAAATTTGATGGATATTTTTCAAATCGGTTTTTTTTATTTATTGCTGTTTTTGAGTTTTTAATTATATAAATGTTTTCTTTTATCTTTCTTTTTAATGTGTTCCTTTCTTTATTTAAAATATCCACGTCGGTAAAATTAAAACTATGTTTTTCATTTATTGGGTGTTCCGTCAAAGTCGTCCTGTTCTCGTTAGTGTCTATACTTCTAGCATGTTGTACTATTCGTTTTTGCAAAAGTTGTGCTGATTCCCCAATATAGCATGCGTTGCAATCATTACAACGAATTTTATATATATTGTTTTTTGTGGCTGTCGGTTTAACATTGTCCTTAATATTGCTATAATTATTTTCAATTTTATTACCATATTTCCAACCTATTTTCCCAACTTCTTTACATATTTGTTTCAGTCTATTAGCTATTAAAGGATGGTAATGGAAAGTAAAATATGGATTTATTTCCTTCAAATCTTTGTCCTTTTCCTTTGTTATTTCATGTTTTTTCTTTTGTACTAATAAATGTTCATTTAATCCGGTTTCCTTTTTTAAATATCTATTTTGGATAAAGAAGTTTCTAATATTTGTCTGTACTAACATTCGTCTTTTCGCATTTGTCGGTGGTTTGGCAGGTTCGTCGTTTTGATCTCTTTTGCGTTTTTTATTACCTTTAGTAATAAATAAATAATAATAATAATAAATAAAGCCTTTATTGCATATGAGGAACAATACAAACAAAACAAAAAAACTATTTCCAAAAAAAATAACCAAAATAAAAAAGTAATAAAAATTTAAATTCATTTCTTTTTAAATTACTATTTACAATATTTACAAATACATGTTTCTCATGCAGGCCTCCCCTTGATGGGGTAATGGTCTAACTTCCCTGGCGACCAACCCAACTAGGAAGTGGAGTTCCCTGTTTCTTCCAACACTGCTTTCCATTTGTCTTTGTTCCTGGCAACGTTCATCCAATTCGGACCAGCAACGGACTTAAAGACATCACTCCAACGCCTACATGATCTTCCTCGTCTCCTCCTTAAGTTAAGCGGAATCCATTCCGTAGCCTTCAGGGTCCACCTGCTATCCTGCAATCTGGCAAGATGACCAGCCCATTATTAAGGTAATTAATAGTAGAACAACCAACTATTAATTACCTTTAGTATCATTATTAAAACATTTTGAATCCAATTTAACTTTTTTATGTGACATTGACTTTACACTAGCATCAGAATATTTCCTTTTTCTTTTTCTTTTGCATTCTATATCATTAAAAAATTCGTCGGAAATGTTAAAAAGTTCAGGGTTATATTCAAATTTACCTGGCTTTTCCGGAAGTTCTGTTGGTCTTTTTGTGTACACTAAACATTTCTCTGCTCTTTTTATTTGCTGATCTATCATTAATTTGGGATAGTTGTTTTCATTCAACATTTTTCTCAGTTTATTTTTTATTTCATTAAAATACTTAGAAGAAGTTCTATGTAAAGCTGATAAAGTCCGATTGTATAAAATATTCTTTTTAAAATTAAGCGGGTGATTGGAATAAAAATTAATCATTCTTGTTGAATGATACCTCTTTGGTTTCCATTTATATTCAATAAAATTATCCTCATTTCTGATTAGTTCCATGTCTAAAAAGTTTAATCTTTTTTTTTTTTTTTTTTTTATATTTATTTTATGAGCTTTTCGCAACTATAGCGACTTGCTCAGAACAAACATTACATACACATCTACATGCATATATACTTAGATACAATTTGGTTATTACATATGTGCATACAAACACATTATTATATATATACATCAACATCAACAATATATACATCATCATTATTATATATATACATCAAATTATGCAAATATACATTACACTATGTTTATATAGTTTATTCTGCTTCTAGACATAGGATAATACTATTCAGATTAAGATATAATAGAATAAATACCTTAATAAAGATATACTATCACAGAACCTTAATAAAGATATACTATCACAGAACCTTAATAAATATATAATAGAGAAAGATAAATAAAGATATAATATAATAGAGCGTTAATAAAGATATAATAGAATAAATACATTAATAAAAAAAAAATGCACACATGTACACACCTGCATACACACACACATATAACATATAAATTAACAATGGTATATTTTTTATATAAATATAAATGGTATATATAAACAAATCTCTACGGGTTGTTTTCACTCTTCTTCCTTTCTAAATGTATGCTATAATCTGGTTAGTAAGTTTGTCTTGTTTAGGTAGTTCAATATCTCATCGATATATTTGCTTCCATCGCCGAGTAATTCAGTCATATTGTAAGGTAAGTCATAGTTTTTTCGCTGTAAACACTCAGTCAGTATGTGCTTTATAGTCAGCGGTGTGTTACACTGTGTACATGTCTGTCCTGTCTTGTTATGAGATAAGAGTGTGTCAGTCGGGAATGGCCAATTCTTAAGCGGCATAATATCACTTCGTCTCTTCTATTATCCCTTTTGCTTGAAGGCCATTCACTGTTATAAGTTTAATCTTGTATCAGCTTCCAACTCTTTGGTAAATTGCTGATTATTATATTGGTTATTAAATGCTTCTAAAAGCTTATCCACTTCCTCTTCCTGTGCACATAAAATAAGATCGTCCACGTATCTAAACAAAAATTGAATCTTAATTGGAACTTCCGAAATAATTTCATTAAGAATCCAGGTCATAAGAATTCCGCTAACAGCAATTGAGAGCGGGTTTCCCATCTGAATTCCGTACAGTTGCTTATAGATCTTTTTATTGAATTGAAAGTACCCGAATTTACAACATAAACTGATTCCTTCAATGAATAACTCCTTATTTTTTATTTTAGTATGTTTCTCTATCTGCGTCCAATTATTACTAATGATTTTGATTGCCAAATCTCCCACATGCACGCAAGTACACATGACGAGAGAACTTCCCGATAAGGTAGGATAGGAATTTTTAATAAAATGATATTTGTTTAACAGTAAATTAATTTAGAGAAATGATAAATGTTTATTATTGTACAAAATTTGAATTTGGGATTTACGAAAAAATATTTTTTTCATAGGAAGGCCCCTGAAGAGGTGCGAATTAAGGCACGAAACATGTCGGGCAAAATAGATGAAATAAAATAGTTGAACAAAAACAAATGGTGTTCTGCTTCATCGACCCTCTGCCAAATAAAGAAAAAAGGAACAAGTGGAAAATGTTCAGAAGAATTTATATATATATATATATATATATATATATATATATATAAAAACAAATTTGAACCACCGTTATTTTCGAGATCTATGGGTTCTGAAACGTGAAATTGTCTAGTCAGCATTTCCGGATTGTGTCATGAGGTCAAGCTCATAAGCGGGTTTCCTCGTAAGGGAAGGAGGAAACGCGCTAAATATGAGAAAAAGGTAATAGTTTGTATTGATCTTTGTTGAAACCCTACAATACGTTTCTTATTTTCTTACCTTATTTTAGCGCGGTTCCTCCCTCCCCCATAGGGAGGAACCCCGCTTATAGGGTTGATACAATGAAACAATCCGGAAGTGCCGACTAGAAAATTTCGCGTTTCAGAACCCCTAGAGACCGAAAATAACGGTGGTTCAAATTTGTATATATATATATATGTATATATATATATATTTATTTATATATATATATATATATATATATATATATATATATATATATATTTGTCTGTTCGCTCTCTAGATAGATGACGAATAGTCCGATTTTGATGAAATTTGGTACAAAAATCCATCGTCCAATTTGAAAGGTCAAGTTCGTTAACCAGCAAAATCCGCCCACTGGAAGATGGCATTTGGGGCGAAATTCGCGCAAAAAAAATCGTAACGCTTACGTTTTTGAGTTCATAAGCTTGTAAGTACTCTTTTTATAGGCTTCTTGGGCTAGGAAAACGAATGGAACCATTTTCAAGGCGATAGCTTTAACCGTTTTCGAGAAAATGGGAAAAATAATTTTTGAATACCGTTTTTGGTTTGGGTACTTAGAATTACGGGATTCAGTTGAAACATTATCTGCATGTTCTACTGTCATTGAAACTAATATGTTGAAAGTTTTGTTACGTTTGGAGTTAAGGAAGGGTTAGAATAAAATATTTTATGAACAGACAAGAAAAGTTTTGGGAACTTCGTATACTTTCATTAATATCTCGAACACGGTTGGGAAATCGTGGTAAGTGGATAGAAACTATTTGAAAGCTTTCTAAATTCTCTACAAAAAATATCCTAAAACTATTTTTGATTAGGTTATGTCAATCGGAGAAATAATTGCTTAAAACTTCAAATACGTCTGTTTTGTTCTTAAGAACGGGTTTTTGTCGTTCTTTTTGTAATTTTTGTCTCTTTCCCTTTGTTTTTTATTGCTTTTTATTTTTGTAATTTCTTATGTTGGGAAAATTTTGTGTGTAAAACAGGATATGAAAAATGAGACCAATTTTCTGTTGCTAGAAATAATGTAAATTTTGGGAACTTTCATTAATATCTCGAAAACGGTTGAAAATCTTGGTAAACGGAAGAATACCATTAGAAAGCTTATTAAATGCTCTACATAAAAGTTTCTAATGAAAGTTTTGATTAGGCGATGACAATCGGAGAAATAAGAGCTTAAAGCTTTAAAGTAATTGATTTCGCTTATTCGAACTGTTCTTTTTGTCTGTTAGCGCGGTTTCTCCCTCCCCCATAGGGAGGAACCCCGCTTATAGGGTTGATACAATGAAACAATCCGGAAGTGCCGACTAGAAAATTTCGCGTTTCAGAACCCCTAGAAACCGAAAATAACGGTGGTTCAAATTTGTATATATATATATATATATATATATATATATATATATATATATATATATATATATATATGTATATATTTATATGTATATATATATATATATATATATATATATATATATATATATATATATATATATTGTCTGTTCGCTCATTTCTGGCTTCCCTGATGGTCCGATTTTGATGACATTTGGTACAAAAATCTGCCGTACAATTTGAAAGGTCAAGTTCGTTAACCAGCAAAATCCGCCCACTTGAAGATGGCGTTTGGGGCGAAATTCGCGCAAAAAAAATCGTAACGCTTACGTTTTTGAGTTCATAAGCTTGTAAGTACTCTTTTTATAGGCTTCTTGGGCTAGGAAAACGAATGGAACCATTTTCAATGCGATAGCTTTAACCGTTTTCGAGAAAACTGAAAAAGAAATTTTTGAATGCCGTTTTTGGTTTGGGTACTTAGAATCATGGGATTCAGTTGAAACATTTACTGCATGTTCTACTTTCATTAAAACTAATATGTTGAAATTTTGGTTGCGTTTGGATTTAAGGAAGGGTTAGAATAAAATATTTTATTAACAGACATAAAAAAGTTTTGGTAACTTTGTATACTTTCCTTAATATCTCGAAAAATGTTGAGAATTTGGGAAACGGAAGAATACCATTAGAAAGCTTACTAAATGCTCTACAAAAAAGGTTCTAATGAAAGTTTTGATTAGGCGATGTCAATCAGAGAAATAAGTGCTTAAAACTTTAAAGTAATTGATTTCGCTTATTCGAACTGTTCTTTTTGTCTTTGATTTTAATACTTTAAATTATGGGATTCAGTTGAAACATTTTCTGCGTGTTTGAATTTCATCAACACTAATACGTTAAAATTTTATTATAAGATAGTGACCCTATTTTTCAATATATTCGTCTGTGGCAGAAGGTCAATTTTATAAAAACACACTTTCTTTTTTCTGTACTCTTTTATTTGGCTCTACATGTTTCACGTCGCTGTGACGCCTCTTCAGGAGCACTTAATCTAAATAAAATAAAACATGGTTACAGCCTATCCATTAGAGAACCTTCCGCAGGTAGGGCCACGTCTGGACTGATAAGATCAATCATGTCTACTAGGTATCAGCTGTTTAAAATCGATAGTTTTAGGGTAAATGTCGATTTTCCAAAAGAAGTTTTTTGTCATTTTATAAAATGTTTTTAAGTCGTCTTGTTTATTAAATTAAAAAATATTTTATCCAGGTATTTAATATCTGTTTTTTTTTTTTTTTTTTTTTTTTTTTTTTGAAAACGATATAGATAGACTCTTCCAGTTTTTTAATAATAAGACGAATTTAGGGTTCACTTTAGAAATTGAAAATGAAAACAAAATTATGTTTTTAGATATGGAAATAATTCGAACTAATGACAATAGACTTGAGTTTAAATGGCAGACTAAAAATACATTTTCTGGTCGTATGATTAATTTTTATTCTAGTCACCCTTTAAATTTTAAAAAGAATTTGCTTTATAATAGGACACTGACGGCGCTTCTGCGAACATCACCAAAATATTTAAATGAAATAACAAATAAACTCAAAACTATATTTAGAGATAATAATTACCCTGAGGAAATTATAAATAAAGAAATTAAAAGAGCCGAAAGAAATGTTTTTTACAAAAAGAAATTAGATGTGGGGAAAAATTTAAATTTAATCAATTTTGACTTGAATGTTTTTAATTTTACGGACGACTATTTTTATGATGACTCTGATAGTAAACGGAAAAGGGATGACACTGAACATATAGGTAATGACAATTCTAATAGGAGCAAAAGAGTTAAATTAACAGAACCAAAACTGACTGTTGCAACAGACAACACCAACCATACTCTGAAACGTAAACTTCAGGATACACAAACAATAGACGACATAAAAGGCAACCAAGAAAAAAGAAGGAAATTAATACAAAGTAAAATTTATGATTTTTTTGACGATAGGAAAACAAACATTTTAAATACAAACGGAGTTGTAGCAGATAAACTCATACACAATGAACATATTTATAAACAGAAATTGGATAATGACAGTAAAGATATGAAAACTTTAGAGCTGGTTAATTATATTACCTTTCGTTATAATCCCATACTTGCCAATGAGATAAAACATAAATGTAAAGACCTAGGAAGAATCTCCTGGATATATCACGACAAAATCATAAAAAGCTACAGCCGAATTAAAGATGATTTAAAAGAAAGAGAAACCAAATATAACATATATCAAATTGATTGTGCAATGTGTGATAAGGTGTATGTAGGAGAATCGGGGCAACTTTTAAAAAAGAGAATCAAACAACATGCCAAAAACCTTGACGAGAAAGACAACAAGACTGCATTGGTGGATCATGCGATACAATATAGCCACACATTTAATTTTGACACGGTAAAGATATTAGATAAAGAGAAAAACCCCATAAAAAGAAAAATTAAGGAAAATATACACATAATTAAAAATAGGAAAAAGGCCGTCAACAAAAAAACAGATATTAAATACCTGGATAAAATATTTTTTAATTTAATAAACAAGACGACTTAAAAACATTTTATAAAATGACAAAAAACTTCTTTTGGAAAATCGACATTTACCCTAAAACTATCGATTTTAAACAGCTGATACCTAGTAGACATGATTGATCTTATCAGTCCAGACGTGGCCCTACCTGCGGAAGGTTCTCTAATGGATAGGCTGTAACCATGTTTTATTTTATTTAGATTAAGTGCTCCTGAAGAGGCGTCACAGCGACGTGAAACATGTAGAGCCAAATAAAAGAGTACAGAAAAAAGAAAGTGTGTTTTTATAAAATTGACCTTCTGCCACAGACGAATATGTTAAAATTTTGGTTACGTTTGGAGCTAAGGAAGGATTAGAATAAAATATTTTATTAACAGACATGAAATGTTTTGGGAACTTCGTATACATTCCCTAATATCTCGAAGACGGTTAGGAATATTGGTAAACGGAGGGTTACCATGCGAAAGCTTACTAAATGTGCTACAAAAAAGATTCTGAAACAATTTTTGATTAGGCTATGTCAATCGGAGAAATAAGTGCTTACACTTTGAAGTAATTGATTTCGTTTATTCGAACGGTTCTTTTTGTTTGTTTTTATTCCTTGTTATTTTTTAATTGCTTAAAGTTGGATAATGTACTTGACAATAAAACAGATTAATTAAAATAATAAAAACAATTCATTGTTAAAAATATATCAGGCTGTACCGTATGAAATGTCAGTTTTGGATTTGTCGATTTCCTTCAAATGTCTTGAAACTGTCGAGGCTCCTACTCCGAGTTCTTTGGCATATTCCCTAGTGCTTTTAATTGCTTATAGTAGTCAAATGTATTTGTCAATAAAACAGGATACGTATAATTAGAATCAATATTTTGTTTGTTAGAATTCGAAGATGCCGTATGAATATCTAGATTACAGTACTGGTGTTGATTTCGTTCTTTAGAATTGATCTTGGTATTCCCTATTTTCATCTGTTACCCATAGTTTTTTATTGTTAGTAGGTTTTTCTTATTGATTATAGAATATAAATCTATTTGGCTATAAAACAGGATACGTAAAATTAGTGACAATATTTCGGAGATTTCTGAGCGAAATACTTTTAAGATTTTCTACCACCACGAACGACTTTTTTTCTCTATTTTTATGCACTAGATAGGCTTTATTTTGCATATTATTCTATATAAGTTTTATTCAGCAGGGGATTCTGATGAAATGTCGTCTTTTTGCTGTGGATTTTAATTATGATGTATCTAAGATTGGGTAACATTGGCGAGTCTACATAGTTAAGAACCGACGACGGAGGATTACTTCTTGCTATGATTTAGTCTACATATGTATATTAAGTCCTACGTCCAAAAAAATAAACTTCACAATGGTTAGATACTATGAGCGAATAGAGAGTCCCCAAAGAAACACAAGGTCCCCAGGATATTTACCTGCTAGGAGTTAATCCTCAAGAGTTGTAAATATACCCCAGGTATCTGCCGTCAGAAATACAAAGCATAGGCAGGGTGCAGAGAGCAATTTATTGATTTCATTCACCAAAATTTCTTAAACTATACTAGATTCTGAAATAACACACTTCCAAACATAGGTTATATACTAAATATTCATAAAGACTACTTAGTTTTAACCCGATTCATCAATTAGCAATCAATAGTTTTCAACACAGGTTATATACTAAATATTGATAAAAAGTATTTAAGTAGAAAAAAAAAACAAGCTTCCTCAAGACTTGTCTTTGCTCCATTTGTATCTACTCCATAGACTTAATTAGGTTTATTATTCTATTTATTGACTAGTTATTTGTCCTTCTGTATCTACTAGATAGGCTTTATTCTGCATATTATTCTATATAGGCTAAATTAGGCATGGTATTCTTCTCAATCTTGAGTACTTCTTCTTGATCCTTCTGTTTCCACTAGAAAAGGCTTTATTAGGCATATTTTGTATTGATTTATAGAGCTTTGCTTTAGAATTAGAGCCGGATTGTGTAATTTCCGCTTCTGTGTATATGTTAGCTACTGTCGGTGTCCCAGACGCCTTAATATCTTTTTTATTCGAGATGTTTGAGAGGATTTTGCCAATTTTCACGAGATATATATGAAGTTTATATCTTTTCTAAGCTTTTCAAATGACACTAGGGATATGAACGGAACCGCGCTAAGATGATGCAGTTCCTGCGAGTCGGACTTTTTTGTAAATGAAACCATTTTTAAAGCGGCATTTCTAACCGTTCACGACGATACAACTAATTTTCCAAACTAATTTTCGCTTGGGGTTTTCAATAACAATTGATTCAGTTGGAAATTTTTCTAGTTGCGTTTGGAGTTAAGGAAGTATTAGAAAGAAAAATAAATTATTATCGGACTTAAAATGTTTTTGGATCTTCTTATATTCTTTAAAATATATCATAAACGGGTTGGAAAATCGTTGTAAATGGAAGATGGCTATTGGAAAGCTTAGTAAATTCTCATCAAAAAGATTTTCTGAAGTAATCGTTTATGGGACGATGCTAATTGGAGTAATAAGTGTTTTAAAACTTCAAATGTGTTTGTTTTGTTCTTGTAGACGGGTTTTTGTAGTTGTTTAGCTTTTTAGTAGGTTATTTTTTGTTTTACATTGCATTTATTTGTATAATAGTAGAAAAACAATAGAAAATGTGAAACGTTTTGATATTTTTCAATGCATTAAACTGTGAAATAAGAAGTGGATGATGGGGGACGGCCGACCCTGCCAGGTGAGTGGACGGGGCTCTTTGTCACTTGTCTGTGGCCATAAAATCATTTCAAGAAAGGTCGAACCAAAATAATAACTGTTTCTATTGTAATCATTCCAAATGATACTAGGGATATGAACGGAACCGCGCTAAGATGATGCAGTTCCTGCGAGTTGGACTTTTTAAATTACATTTGTCGGTAAAAATGGTAAATTATCCAGTAAAACACGATACATTTTTGTATTTATTTATAGACCCTTCCTTAAGAAGAGGGGAAAAGGGGATTGAGTTATTTCCGCGTCTGTTTCATTATATTTGTTGGCTGCTGTCAGTATATATTGATTTTCTTCGAGTAGGCCTCGACATTTTTCACGAAATATCAACAAACTTAGAACTGAAACACGCTAAGATGACGCAGTTCCTGCGAGTCGGACTTTTTATATTTTGAAGTTATTTGAGCGATATAATGTGTCACAAAATATAACCATTTTGTTGTTAATAACAATTGTTTTTAAGCTTGAATAAAATGTAAAAATTTTATACCATTCAAAGCATACATTCATTTAGATTGTTGCTGAAATAATAAGTCATCGAAATAAAAGCAATTAAAGGAATGTAACACGCATTCAATCCAAGTCAATATCCGGGGGGGGGATTGCAACCTCCCCACCGCTACCCCAAACCATCCCCGGAGAACATTAATTCACCCTTTCCCCTCGCTCTGAATGGTTTTATGGGGAGTATTTCTATTTAGGATCGGTATTTGTAAATCAGTTCTCTACCCCCCCCCCCCCCCCCAGCAGTAAAACAGCGGCTCATGTCGTTATTTACAGGTAGTGTTCTGCGGGAATAGAACCCCCGCTCTCTCTCTCTCTCTCTCTCTCTCTCTCTCTCTCTCTCTCTCTCTCTCTCTCTCTCTCTCTCTCTCTCCCCCCTGCTGAAAGGTGGTTTATAGTCTTTGTTAGCAGGTAGTATGGATTTAGGCGAGCGATTAATTCGCAAGGCTCCAATAAAAGGTAACCTCTTCGATATTTACGGTGGAGTTATTATCCAAAACCCATCATAAATATGTCTGTGTAGTTACACGCTCTGCTTTGGCCAAACTAAAAAAAAAATCAGACCGTCGCGCAGGAGTTTTGTGAACTCAGCACATTCTGGAGCAATGAGTTCATTGCAATACATATTTATTGCAATGAACTCAATATATTTTGAGATCATTACATAATGACAAATCGGTCTGTCTTGTCATTATGCCCAGACAAGACAGATTGACATGTACATACTGCAATACTCAACTAACAATAAAGCACATACTGACAGAGTGTAGACTCAGGACAAATTTTAAATTACCCTACAATTTGACAGACATACTTTCCGGTAATAGCCAGTACTTTGTTGAAATTATTAAATACCTCATGGATACACATTTATACAACAGTATTTGAAAAAGTAAAAATAACAACAGCCACGCTATAGCCACGTTGAATACACCGGTTCCCGGAGATCACCGAAGTTAAGCAACGTCGGGCGTGGTCAGTACCTGAATGGGTGACCGACCACGTGCTGTTGGCATTAGAAAGGTTGGTAACCTGTAGATAGCCCGGCGCTAATAGCCAAATAGTTGATGCGCCGTTAAAAACGAAAAAAAAAAAAACAAAAAAAAAATTTCGAGAATTAATCCAACAAAATGATATTCTCTTTTTGTTGAATTAATGTAACAAAACATACAGAACATTTAACAATTCACAAAATAATCGACAGACGGATGCTTTTCTATCCATATTGAATTTTATTCCTAAGAATCTAAGAAAAAAGACATAGTTTCATCACCAAATGGCGAAAAACTAAAATAAAATGAATATGTGCTGTGCTAATGTTTGGGCGGTTCCTCCCTCCTCCCATAGGGAGGAAGCCAAATTACGAGGTTAACCGCAAGAGGCAATTTTCAAGTGCCGACAATATATTTGTCTGTTCACTCTATTGCATGATTAAAACTAGTCCGATTTTAATGAAATTTGGTACAGCAATACTTTTTGTGATTTGGAAAGTAAAGATCGTTAACCAGCAGAATCCGTCCACCGGAGAATGTTTTTTGGGCGAAATTCACATGAAACAAATTGTGGCGCTTACGTTTTTGCGTTACTAGGCTTCAAGGAACACTTTTTATAAGTAGTTGGAAGTAGGGAATCTAATGAGGTCATTTCAAAGGCCATATCTATAACCGTTACCGAAAAAAATGGATTAAGCTAGGTTATTCATGGGATATTCAGTCAAAACACTTCTTGGTAATGCTGGCTAATATAATGGGCGTTTCCAAATGACATCTTGGAAACATAAATTTTAAAATTTTTTACGTACATACATTTATTATTGACAACGAATTTTAACATGTACTGGTTAAACGACTGTTACTGCTACGTTATCTGATTCTTGACAATGGTCCGGAGCGCCCCAATGACGAGTAACATTATACTTTGATTACTTATCAATTAATGAATAACTTATAGTATGACGGGAACCATGGTATAATAAACTGCACAAAATTCTGTAGTAGCGTTAAATTTGCTAGTACATTATTTAACGCAAGAAAATAACTACTTGTTGCCGTGACGAAGCACGGGTATTCAGCAGAGTAGGGCTCAAATCAACTAAATGATTGACAAATCGATTAAATTTTACATATGATTAATCAATCATAGGATATAATAAGCTAATCACAACTCGAGTTAATCATTAATCATAGGTCATAACAATCATATGTGAAGTTAGTTATCAATCAATCGTTACTCGTCAATCATTGATAATCTGTACTAATGATTGACAGGCCTAACGTTGTTAATACTTGTAGTATTAGGCTAATACCAACTTGTTTACACATTCTATCTATACATTGGGCTTTGCAATTCCTTCATGAACCAGTTAATCATCAATCATAAATCAAGGCTTTGTTTTAGTATTTAATCATTATTTTGAGTAATGTTAGTCAGTAATCATCAATCATTAGTCAAACCATGTTTAATCATTAATCATCAATCATAGGCTAGAAAGCAGTTAGTTGTCGCTCGTTAGTCATGGAAAAATATTATTGATCAATCATCAATCGTTAGTAACATTCCAAATACTCATTCAATCAGTAGTCATTAGTCATGAAATTAATCACAGTTTGCCCTAGTCTGGTATTCAGTAAGTTCACAAATAATTATAATAATAATGCAGAAAAGAAGAATGCCACAGTAATATGAATATTTGAACAGTGTAATCCCAATAGTGTATCTGATCTCATAAAGAATGTATCTCTATTGATATAGAATGTATCTGTATTGATATAGAATTTATCTGTATTTATATAGAATATATCTGTATTGATATAGAATGTATCTGTATTGATATAGAATTTATCTGTATTTATATAGAATGTATCGGTATTGATATAGAATATATCTGTATTGATAAAGAATGTATCTATATTGATATAGAACGCATCTGTATTGATAAAGCGTGTAGTTATCCAGTGATGTATGTAATAAAAATGTGACGCTGACTATAAGTGTAATATACGAGGCTGGCCATGTAATTAGGGATGTAGGCTGGGTGTAAACATGTAACCACACTTTCCTCTCTTCCACATACATCCATTACAGCGAATTACCTTACAAGGGGAGGGAGGAAGGGAGAAGGGAGGGGGAGGGGGTGAAAAATGGTCTACCCGCGGCCTTACATATATTACTGCAATTTGGAATTTCTTTTTACAGAGGCGTTTTCCAGAAATGGCGACATTTTACAGTAGAATGTGTCGTGATAATAAATATTTCTTAGTACTATGTTTAGTTTATGTTATCCTCTGAGAACCATTCAACATTTTCACATCCAAATCCATACGTTTTGCTCCTGGTGTTCTGTTAACAGAGCGTCAGCTGACTCTATCTTTCTTCTGCTAGTTATAGATAGAAAACCCCTGCATCTGGTATTCTGTAAAGAACAAAACCTGACTACAACTGGATCTACATAGCTAAAGATAAATAAAAATCACAAAAAGAAGTAATTTAATATTTGAAGCGCAACAATACGAAACCGATTGTATCCAATTCGAAAATTACTCCATCCTCTTTTTAAACGTTCACTCTTGGAACCACTGTAACAATGTTTCTCATTGGCTTATCTTGTTTTTCTAAAATACTCTTCTAACTGTTAGATGCAATTTAAAAAAAAGTCCGACTCGCAGGAACTGCGTCATCGTAGCGCGGTTACCTAGAGCCACTAGCAAAGAAAAGCGCGGTCCGTTCTTAATCCCAATGTCATTTGGAAAGGTTGAAATAGAAACAGTTATAATTTTGGTTAGACCTTTCATGAAATAATTTATGACCCCTAATAGGTCCGCCCAGACCCTCACCTCTACCTGACAGAAAAAGCGTCAGGCGGCACCCTTCAGCCACTCCTAGAGATACTAATATTAGTGTTCAATGATTTGAAAAATATCGAAATGTTTACATTTTCTTGTGTTCTTCTGCTATAGTACTAATTCTACAAATAATTCCAATTAAAAAAAAACAACCAATTAAAAGTGAGCTATACAAGCGCTTATTTCTGCGATTGACATCGCCTAATATAAACTTGCTTCAGAATCCTTTTTGTAGAGAATTTAGTAAGATTTTGAAAGGTTACCTTTCGTTTACCAAGATTCCCAAACGTTTTCGAGATATTAAGGAAAATATACAAAGTTCCCAAAACTTTTCATGTCTATAAATAAAAAAAATCTCTAATCCTTCCTTAACACCGAACGTAACCAAAATTAAAGCATCTTTGTTTACATGAATTTCAAGCATACAGAAAATATTTTAAATGATTCTAATTACCCAAACCAATATCTTGGTTCAAGAAATATTTTTCCACTTTTCTCGAAAAGCGTTAAAGCTATCACCTTAAAAATGATTTCATTCGTTTTTATAGGCGAATAAACCTATAAAACGAGTACTTGCAAGCATATGAAGTAAGCATAACGATTTTTTTTCGCGCGAATTTCACTCCAAAAACTATGTTCCGGTAGACGGATTCTGCTGGCTGACGAACTGGACCTTTCAAATTAGACGAAAGATTTTTGTACCAAATTTCATCAAAATCGGGCCATTATTGCAGCCAGGAAAGAGCGAACGTACAAATGTGTATATATATATATATATATATATATATATATATATATATATATATATATATATACAAATTTGAACCACCGTTATTTTCGTTCTCTAGGGGTTCTGAAACGTAAAGTTTTCTAGTCGGCACTTCCGGATTGTTTCATGAGGTCAACCTTATAAGCGGGGTTCTGCTCTAAAAGAAGAAGTTATTGGTAAGTTTTGATCATTCCTAAAAAAATATAAAATAAAATGAGACTGACAGTATCCTAAGGGGAAATTACTCCTCCTGCCTTCTTAACGTTTGCTCTAGGAAAATACTATTACCAATACGTTTCTCATTTTCTTACCTTTTCTAGAATACTCATTTTACTGTTAAATATACTTAAAATGACACCCCTGCCTTCTCAAGTTCAGCTCTAGGATACCATTTTTACCAACACGTTTCTCATTTTTTTACTTTGTTTTACTGAAATACTCGTTTTAATGATAAATGCAATTAGTAAAAAACAAAACTAACTAAAATGTCATGTAAACCGAGAAAAAACCCGTTCCAAACAAAACTAACAATTCTCAAGATTTAATTCAATAAGAGGTTTAGTTTAATAAGATACCCGTTTAACGTCGTCCCATCGAAAAATTACATGAGAACATTCTGTAGAGAATTCAGAAAGCTTTTGAATAGGTACGTTCCTCTCACCACGATTTCCTAACAGTGTTCGAAATATTCTAGAAATATACAAAAAATCCGAAAACTTTTTATGTCTATTAATATTTTTTTCCCTCTAATACATCCTCAACTCCAAACGAAACCAAAATTTAAAGATCTGAGATTAGATGAATGTCTAACCGCTGGAAGAAGTTTGAACTGAACCAATCGTTTTTGAATACCCAACCTGAAAATTGGTTTGAAAAACGTAGCCATTCCGTTTTTTTCGGATGAATTTCGGCTTACTAACCATGTTCCGGTGGACGGATTCCGATGGTTATCGAACTTGACTTTTCCAATTAGACGAAAGGTTTTTGACCAAATTGCATAAATATCGGACATATATATATATATATATATATATATATATATATATATATATATATATATATATATATATATATGTATATATTGTTATAATAAAAAATTTTAATTTTATTAATAATTGAATTTTGTTTAAGTATAATGAGATTGAAATTGAATTTTATTATTTAAAAGGGTCGTGTCGGGTTTCATATACAAATTAGAGTTAGCTTAAAATATAAAACATGGCTAGCTATATGAATCTTAATACCTCAAAATAATATAAAAGGTATACTGTAAAACATAAATTACCTTACATCCAAATACTGTATAACGTAAATTACCTTACATCCAAATACTGTATAACATAAATTACCTTACATCCAAATACTGTATAACATAAATTACCTTACATCCAAATACTGTATAACATAAATTACCTTACATCCAAATAAACTCTTCTTGATTTGATTTATCGGGTCTTTTTGCGAAGACCACATCCAGTTACTTTTGAAGTAGCAGTAGTGATTTATAACAGTTACTCGATCTCGCTGATAAGCTTACTGATTAGCTTATAGGTTCTTTGCTGGTTATCTACTACTTCTTGACTCGTTATCTACTGTTATAATTCATATTAGATAATGGCAGGCAAAATTTATTAATAAAAAGGTTAATATGATCAAAATCAATTCTCTCAACTATTAAATAAGTTATTAAGCTTTAAAGTTGACTGTTTTGCAGGTTATGAAGGATAACAAACAACGTTATTTGTAAACAAACATATTTTATTCCTTTTCTCTCTCTCTCTTTTTTGGATATTTTACATTTATTAGGCATTACATGCTATGCGTTTCCGCTCGCTCAAGAAGATATCAAAACCCTAGTCAATCCAACTCGCAATTAATAGAATTATATTAATTGTAGCGACTCTAGTCTATCCAACTCGCTAAAATTAATAGGATTCCATTAATTTTTCCCAGTAAGAAACCAATCCCTTTTACTTTGTCAGGAACGTCGCGAACTAATTGTAAACGACTCATTTTTCTCACTAACATAAGCAGAGCTTTTTCATAAACAAAAGCTAATTCACTGTTGAAGGTTACTTTACTCCCAGCAAGAACCAATACAATTGCTCATCGGAATCCTCCAATAGGAAGGCAAAGGAGTTATGCGCATGCGCTGAATCACTGATACAATCACTACTGCTACTTCAAAAGTAACTGGATGTGGTCTACGCAAAAAGGCCCGATTTATCTTCTTTAAAACTTCCACAAAGCACCAAAACCTTAACCTGCTGGCCGGAGAATACGTAGCAAACTGACTATCTGCGAAAAAATAACTGACGATCTCCCGGGTGAAGATGCCTTCTTGATGTTAGATTAAGGAAATTTTTGTCAAGTTATCATTTTATATTACTAAGAAGCAATAAGATATTTCTTAATGATAGTTGGGATATCACTACAATGTATATATATATATATATATATATATATAAAAAATGAACCACCGTTATGTTCGTTAACTATAGCGATTTTTCTAGTCGGCACTTCCGGATTGCGTCGTGACGTCAATCCCATAAGCGTGTTTCCTCTCAATGTGGGAGGAAGGAACCGCGCTAAAAAGGTAATCTCTATATTCTGAGAGAGTATAAACATATTTATTTCCCGGCATTATTTAATCCACAATAACATTGCCGTAGAAAATGCCGATGATTGCTGTGTAAAACACGCGAACAGGCCATTCCATCCGAGGCATTTCTCATGTTTAACGAACATGTTCTGATCCTCATTGTTCGCTTTAATAATTCTCGTGTTTCAGTTCATGATATCGTGCGGTAATTCCTATCGAACATCGCGTTCTTAATTACAGTCTACAGTTTATTTATAGATTTTCGTGTGTGACCGCTCTTCAATTAGAGTCATTATGCATTTAGGAATAGCTTTTAAATCAATATAAATTGTTTAAAAATCTTTCTAAAAAAGGAAAGCAATTATTCAGTCCTGTGAAAAATTTGGGATTCTCAGCTATTCAGGAATATAAAGGAAAATGAACCATGGTTCATCGAGCTCCTGGGTGGGGAGTGAGGTCTGCCTTGTCCAGTTGGGGCAAGATTGAAAGCTCCGCTTATCGCAGCCGAATTATGTTTTTTTCTGTAATTATCCGATGGTATTGTGCGATGGTATAAATAACACAGATTTTTTTTTCTTCAGGCTAACACCTTTTCCTAGCCAGACTAGGATTCATGCCCCTAATTTTTAAAGTGTCACCAGCCCTAGTGCCAGTTGATTCCCGACTATAAGGTCCAACGTGGGTGGGAGCTATATGAGCTGTCTGTTTATCTATAATACCCCAGATGATTCCTGGATTATAAGGTCCAACGTGGCAGGTAGGTGTATCAGCTGACTATTTAGCAATTATACCCCTGCTGATTACAGACTATAAGGACCAACGTGGGTGGTAGGTATATCGGCTGTCTGTTTATCGATAATACCCCAGATGATTCCTGGATTATAAGGTCCAACATGGCAGGTAGGTGTATCAGCTGACTATTTAGCAATTATACCCCTGCTGATTACAGACTATAAGGTCCAACGTGGGTGGTAGGTATATCAGCTGTCTG
Source organism: Gonocerus acuteangulatus (assembly GCA_946811695.1). NCBI lineage: Eukaryota > Metazoa > Arthropoda > Insecta > Hemiptera > Coreidae > Gonocerus > Gonocerus acuteangulatus. Next base: position 80,383,236 of record OX328128.1, read on the forward strand.
TTTATCGATAATACCCCAGATGATTCCTGGATTATAAGGTCCAACATGGCAGGTAGGTGTATCAGCTGACTATTTAGCAATTATACCCCTGCTGATTAAAGACTATAAGGTCCAACATGGTTGGCAGGTATATCAGCTGATTATTTATCGATGCTACCCCGGCTAATTCTAGACTATATGATCCAACATGGTGGACAGGTGTATCAGCTGGTGTCTGTTGCGAGAGTGGGTGTGGAGTGGTAGAGAGCCGTGAGAGTGGGTGTGGAGAGCTAGTGAGCAGTGAGAGTGGGTTTGGAGAGTTAGAGAGCCAAGAGAATGGGTGTGGAGAGCTAGTGAGCTTCTAGAATCGACGTGGAGAGCTAGTGAGCAGAGAGAATGGGTGTGGAGAGCTGTGAGAGGGGGTATGGAGAACTAGCGAGTAGTGAGAGTGAGTGTTGACAGCTGGTGAGCAGTGAGAGTGGGTGTGGAGAGCTAGTGAGCAGTGAAAATGGGCGTGGAGAGCTAGAGAGCAGTGAGGGTAGGTATGGAGAGGTATAAAGCTGCGATCGTGGGCATGGAGAGCTAGTGAGCATTGAGAGTGGGTGTGGAGAGCTAGTAAGCATTGAGAGTGGGTGTGTAGAGCTAGTGAGCGGTGAGAGTGAGTGTGGAGAGCTAGAGAGCTGCGAGAGTGAGTGTGGAGAGCTAGAGAGCTGCGAGAGTGAGTGTGGAGAGCTGGTGAGCTGCGACAGTGGGTGTGGAGAGCTAGTGAGCAGTGAGAGTGGGTGTGGAGAGCTAGAGAGCTGCGAGAGTGAGTGTGGAGAGCTGGTGAGCTGCGAAAGTGAGTGTGGAGAGCTAGTGAGCATTGAGAGTGGGTGTGGAGAGCTGGTGAGCTGCGAAAGTGAGTGTGGAGAGCTAGTGAGCATTGAGAGTGAGTGTGGAGAGCTGGTGAGCTGCGAAAGTGAGTGTGGAGAGCTAGTGAGCATTGAGAGTGAGTGTGGAGAGCTAGTGAGCATTGAGAGTGGGTGTGGAGAGCTAGTGAGCATTGAGAGTGGGTGTGTAGAGCTAGTGAGCGGTGAGAGTGAGTGTGGAGAGCTAGAGAGCTGCGAGAGTGAGTGTGGAGAGCTAGAGAGCTGCGAGAGTGAGTGTGGAGAGCTGGTGAGCAGTGAGAGTGGGTGTGGAGAGCTAGTGAGCAGTGAGAATGGGCGTGGAGAGCTTGTGAGCAGTGAGAGTGAGTGTGGAGGAGTTAGAAAGGCAATAGAAGCTGATTGGTAGCTATAGTTTTCCTTTAGTACTTCCTTACGAGAGTCGTTCAAGGAACAGCAACACCCATTACGGCCCTTGCAATGGTCCCGGCAGATGTTGCCTTCCTCTTGTTTGTCTTATCCACGCCATTTCTCACCTATCTGCTAACATTAGCTTTTAGCAATACTCTTTACACAGTCCACTTTACTTTCAAATCTCAGAATCGTTTGCTCGCTTTCTACTGAAGGAGGAATCATACTAGACCAATCTTCCATATTCTTAAAATGGTATTTAATCTTTTAGCGCCGTTCCTCCCTACCTCCATAGGGAGAACCCGCTTATGAGGTCGACCTCTCGACATATTCCGGAAGTGCCGGAAACTTGTCGTTTCACACTCCATAGTTCACGAAAATATAGGTGGTTCAAATATATATATGTTATCAGTAGCTAATTTTATGAATGGGCATTTGTTATGCGCGAACAAATATATTTTTGTGTAGCGAAAACTCGTTTCAAATCTTGTAATATATATTAAACGTATTTGTGTATTCTCAAAGACCATATAACTGGTAAATCATAACAAGGATGTTAGAAATGATCTTGAGAAAGAGCCTAAGTAGAGAGACTAATATTGATTGGGGAGGCAGAAGAAGAACCTGCCAACATATGTACCTGTACCGTAAACCTGGAACTGACGTGAACTGTGTAAGTTAGAGATAAGCCGGCTCTTATTAAACCCTTCATCCCATGTTGCTTCAGTTACAACACTATCACGTGTAACATTTGCAGATTCCATTGTCCTTACCTCTCCAAAGTTGGAAATGCATCATATTCTCGCATCCATATTCACTCAAAGATTACCTATAGTATCAACCAAGACTTAATATTTATTTGTTTGTTGAGTTCCGCAACGTTGGTGACCAAATCGACAAAAAAAAAAAAAAAAAAAAAGGAAATAAATGAGTAGGTGAGATGCAAAACTCGTTCGTTCCACTGGAACATATTTTTCAGGAAGGTAAAAAAAACTCAAAACCGCGTCTTGTAGAGTGGCCAGATTAATTTTTTTTTTTTTGCCTTCGAAAGGTACATCTTTACGTTTACAGATTTATGTTATACTAGCTGAATACCCGTGCTTTGTCACGGCAGATAAGTAGTTATTTTATTGCGTTAAATAATGTTTCATTAAAATTACGTTACTATACAATTCTGTGCAGTTTATTATAGCACGGTTCCCGTCATACTATATGTTATTCAATGGGCGTTAAAATTTATATATAATATAACCAAGGTTATAGGCGAGAAGGCTGTGCAAGGGTTCCGGATATTATTACCTCACCTGGAAAACCTAAGGATATGCCATACATCACGGTTTGACTTGGACTGTCCCGGTATTTTGCAATTGTTTCGGTGTCCCGCCCGATTTTATCAATGTCCCGGAAAAGGCTGTAAGATGTGAAAAGTAATGAATTCATGTTTATAAGAATCTTTTTTAAATCGGTTACTTATCTACAATCAACATTTTTACTACTGCTCACAGTGTCAAAGAAATCAGAAGTAATCTAACTGTAAAACGCTGGAACTACCTGCAGCGTAGACTAACAGTTTAGGATTCCCCCTTCCCGTTAGTTGCTAGGCTTAAAACTCACCAACCATTTTGCTTATAATTTGTACTCTTTTTATTCCCCCCCAAACTCTCCAAAAATATGGCAAGCCTATCTGACGGGGACAGGCAGAAAAGAAACGCAATTAAAACTCTATGAGGGACAGTTAATTTCTAGTAATTCAAGGTCTGCCATCATAGTTGAAATTAACCTCAATTAAAAATAATACTATGAAATAGATAATGTACGGTAACAGCTGTTCTTTATCGTCCTAGCAACGCAGGCTGCCAAGGCTTGCCTTCTCTAACCAACTCAAACTTTAAACCCCCCTAAAAATGCTTAAAAATTTGAATATCAAAAAATCCTTTTTAGCGAGTGCCTACGTTACATAGGGAGTGTCCATGCAAAATTTCAAAATTTTCTGTCGAGCGGTTTGGGCTGGGCGTTGATAGATGAGTGAGTGAGTGAGTGGTATTTGACAAATACATAGTAGATTTTAACATACACGTATGTTGAAATAGCATTGAAATATCTTTTAGAATCTAATGCCATCTTAATTTTTCTAAAAATGGAACGAACGAGTTTTGCAACACACCGCCTCAAATAAATTAAGAATATAACGTTTAACAAAAACGCGAAAAAAATATAAAGCAAAAGAAAACAAAAAAACTAAGGTAAAAATGCACTTTCACGCCCTCCAAACCGATTTCTTTCAAATTGTGTACAATAACGTATTTTGATGCACTAAACATGAATACGATAAAAAAACGTCGGATTTAACTAGGAAAGAAGTTATTAAGCACTAAAATTGACTGTTATGCAGGTTATGAGAGCTATTAATTATAGCGAGTTGGATTGACTGGGGTTTTGTTATCTTCTTGAGCGAGCGGAAACGTATAGCACGTATGCCCTTAAGCGACAGGTGAGGATGCCCATAAAATTAACAATATTTTCGAATAAATGGTTTCTGAACATTTCAAATGAGAGTTCTCTGTTTCCCAATATTACATATCTGCGCATGCGCGTGTTTACAAATACGCTGATGACGCCTAGTTTTATAACCTTCCTAACTTTAGTGCTTAATATTATATTCTATTAATTTTAGCGAGTTGGATTGACTGGGGTTTTGTTACCTTCTTGAGCGAGCGGAAACGCATAGCATGTATGCCTTAAAATCGGCATTTATGCCTTAAAGTCGTCACAAATTTAGTTGTTTACATTAGCTCTGATAACCTGCATAACAGTGAACTTAAGTGCTTAATAACTTCTTTCCTAGTTAAATCCGACGTTTTTTTTATCGTATTCGTGTTTAGTGCATCAAAATACGTTATTGTGCAAAATTTGAAAGAAATCGGTTTGGAGGGCGTGAAACTGCATTTTTACCAAAACTAATAATTAGATGAACATATACAAATTTTTAAATAGTCGATGTGAAAGTTTAATGAATTATTTACAGCTTGGTGTATACATTTTTGCTTTTCAAATGTTTGAGTACTGTATGGATGAGTTTGATAACTTCTGTCAGTAAGTCGTATACGTAATGAGTTGTCCTCAGTTTGTAAGTATATTTTTAACTGTTAGAGTCTCATTGCAGTATTTACAAGTTGGTCTCTCCTTTCTTTCTAGTAAGTACGAAGTAGGGTGTGTCGAATTCGGAGCCTGCTTAAAATAACGTTGTCATTTGATCAGGCTTTCGTTGTATTTTTATTTTATCGTAAGTTTGTTTCTTCCCTTTCGCATTTCCATTCGTACTAGGTGTGAGTCAGTAATGTTCTGTCTATGTCCTATTTCGTACTCAAAATTAATTAAAGATAAATAAAAATTAATTAAAGATAAATAAAAATTAATAATGATAGTAAACAAAAAAAATATTAATTTCATTTAGAGCCTTCTGCTCAAATTCAGGAACATAAATATGCTTTAGGTCTACCCGACAAACCTATGTAATGTACTGTATAACATATGGTCATCTTTTTCGTACATGCCAACCGCGCATGCGTGAACGGTAGCGGCCACCTTCTTGTGACATTTTTTTGTAACGCTAGGTCCACCCGATTAACCTATGTAATGTACTCTATAACATACAGTCATCTTTTTCGTACATTGCCACTGCGCATGCGCGAACACTTTTTTGTGACAGATTCAGTCTTCTTTTTCGTATATGGCACCGCCACTGCGCATGGGCGAACGCCAGGGGACACGTTTTTGTGACACATAAAGTCTTTTTACCTCGTAGGCTTCCACGGTCCGAGTCATTACAAATATTATAGTCTTCTGGTATTGACCGTGTCACAAACTTCTTTGCCGAAGCCCTGAGGAAGCTGGCAGTATGACTAGCGAAACGTCGGCAAAGGAGTTTGTGACACGGTCAATACCAGAAGACTATAATATTTGTATCGAAATACAGTCTTCTTTTCCTTATACGGCCATCACGCATGCGCGAACACGAGTGGATAATCTTTTGTGAAAGGGTTTTTTCTAGTTTAGTCATCGCCAAAGCATATTTATGCTAAAAAAATCAGAATTATAAAAGACAAGTTTTAATTCGATAAAGAGGTCGCTAGAAGTCTACGCTCTATGAGCCAGTGTGTCTCTCTAGGTACGGAAAGGGGTAAATTCCTATAAACACATGCGTGAGGGTGAATATTTCTGGGGAGGGCGATATACATACATCCATGGCATAAATAGGAGGGTTTATGTTTTGTCGGTATAGAAAACATTGTCCCCGAGGAGAGTGTAGGCCCATTAATAACTAGTCCTTAGCAAAAAGCCAACTCTCTCCGAATAGGTAGTAAATTAATAGGGTTAGTTAGTTAGGCTTCTTCACACTGCGTGCTCCCGTGTTCAACTTACCCACAGAGTAAGCATTATATACGGTCGGTATGGATGTAGGGGAATCACAGGCACTTCCTTGTGGTGAAAATGACGTAAAATACGTAAGTAGCACCATACGCACTTGACTTGTGAATGAAAACGCAAATATAAAGCAAAAAAATGTAGGTATTTACGTACTAGTTGCACCGATCTCGAGAAGTGGGTCTCGTTCAGGGATCCGGATCATGAAATGAGAGCTCAAATGAAGCGTTTCAATTGGTTCACTCCTACGGCCAATTTCATTGGCTGTCCTTCCTTCCGTTCCAGTCATCGTTTTGTGTTCACTTACTGTTAGGTTTGTGATTCTACAAGTTATATTTATTGTTTCTTGTTTAACTTTTTAGTGTTGTAGTGTTCTTTGTGCTGTTCTTTTGGCTAGGGAAATGAGTATTAGGGATTTACCAACGACTGAAAAAGTACTCTTTTTAAGCAATGGTTAATTGCATATCGGCCCATTTTCCACCAAAAAACCAGTGATCTATATTACCAATGAGTTGGATTAACTAGAGCTCCGATATAACCTTGAGCGAGCGTAGCGAGCGGAAACGCATAGCAATTATGCAATGAACATAATTGCTAATGTTATATAACATTACATGCAGCACTTCTGTTAATGAAACCAATAGCACTTCTGTTAATGGCATAATCGCTATGCGTTTCCGCTCGCTCAAGGTTATATAGTAACTCTAGTCAATCCAACTGGTTGATAATATTAATAAAATGTCTTGGTGCCATAAATGGTCGCCATATTGCCTGATCCGGATCACTGACTGGGAGCCTTAACGGGTGCCACTTCTCGAGATCGGTGCAACTAGCACGTAAGTACCAAAATGCGGCGTCATACCGCAGTCAAAATGTTAATATAACCTATATATACACTAGCACACACACAATATGTGTATATATATATATATACATATATATATATATATACACATATATATATATATATACATATACATATATATATATATATATATATATATATATATATATATATATATATATATATATGTAGGCTAAGAGGGCCCTGAGGGGCAGATACTATAGAGTTATCTGATTCAAGAGCATACGCCACACTAGGGAGGTAATGTGGTCAGTACTATGTTCCGGCCGCCTTATTCTCTCCTTTGCAGGGTTGGCCTAGGGACGGTCAGGGAGGCCTAATCCAACCCACGAACGACGACGCAAGAAGATGAAAATCTATATGTATATATATATATATATATATATATATATATGTGTAAGGGACTGATTAGCAAGGACGGGATTTAGAGGTATAGACAATGGGGAAATATTTTAGAGAAGCGGAAATTCCTTTTTAAAACTATAATTTACACAGAGGATACAAACATAAATATCATAAACCATTGCTACGATGAGAGAAAAGGTTGAGTGAGAGAGACAGATAGGTAGAGTTATCAAATATGATCATTTGGGGAGATTATAGAGAATTTGGAACTGGCCTACCTCTGAACAGCATCTGGGCCGAAGTCTCAGGAACGGATGCAAACTCTGACCGGTCGGAGGTAAGCCAGCTCTTTTTAAACCCTTTGTACCCCACTCCTGCTTTTGCAGGTGATTGAACTAGAAACTCTTGTCAGGTCTTAGATCTTCCAGGAATCTTACGAATCAGCCACGTGCAGTGCCAACATCCCAGACGCAATGTTTGCGGATTCGTGGTTCTCACATCTCTAGAGATGGACAGCCAACCTTTTCTCTCATCCTTATTCACTTAACAAGGCCAAAGGGAAAACGGGGCCTTACATCACCCCCCGATTTTTCAAAGTCATGTTTCCCTTGGAACATTACTTTACCTTTAACACTACCCATCCTTATGTTACTAATAATAATAATAATAAACAATACTAGTGCTAATAACAATACAGGTGATGCGCTGTAAAAATTAAAATAAAATAAAGCATCTTTACAAGACAAAACCTCTCCCTTAGGAGGTAAAAATCCTTATGTTACCATTATTTTATAACTATACCGAACACTGTCGTCACAATCACTGAACGGCTACTACACTTACGAGCGGTCTATATCCGCTCCGTTATTACAGATACGACACTTTCAGCTGCCGGTCGATGTATTACGAATCCTGCTGCCCCACTTCCTTCCGTTGGCTGCGAGTTTTGATTCGCACCACGCCGGGATCTGAGTTTTGTAATTAGCAGGCCAGTGGTAAACCCAAGAAGTGCTATTAGAGCAACCGACCCGCCTGCTATCCACAGAAGTTCTCCTTCCTTCCCCTTCTTTTGGGCCGCAAGGATCCGTTCAACATCGCTCCATGTTCCCCATTCAGCCGAAGAGTTATTGGACGCTTCTTCGAGCTCCTTGAGCTCCTTCAAAGTATCCTCCCATACTGCGGGATCATAATCCTCTTTTACTGGCAGGTCCAAGGGTGGTTTGATCGTAACGTTGACCCATTGCAACTGCACCACCTGAGAGGATTCCCCAACGTCGGCTATCGGCAAAAGCGATAATCAGGTGTCCAAGCTGTGCAACCAGGTGCTATGGTAAGCTGCCCACTTCCATCTAGAACCCGCTCTAGCGATTCTACTCCAGCACTCCCTCTGCATTGAAGATGGAGGCGAGCGGGCTTAGACATGCTATACCACCATAGCTCCTTGTGATCGTCCCAAATCCATGTGGGTGAAGATCTAGGATTCACCAAAGTCCACGGGCACCATTCCTTCGACGTATTCTCCTGGCGAAACGATGAGACAATACAAGATGGTGTTTGTCCGTGAAAGAACTTGAACTCGGCAGGACAGATCCATGGTATCCCGGGACGACATCTGGCTATATCCTGCTCCTGAAGAATTGAGTAGGCCTTCTCGTTGTGGCTCTCCAAGAAGAACGCCCCCTCCGGCTGAGCTGCAACCATTCTTCCTGTTTTATTCTCCTTAAGAGGCAAGGAGAGAACCTGATAAAGCACCATCTCCTGATCCGGAGTTTTTAAAGGCAATTCCACTACAGCTATTACTCCATCATCGGTTGCAATTGCATGTACTTCAGAAATTTGGTAGTAAATTTGGTCATGATATCGGCTTCCCTCCGAGAGGAGTGTCAGTCCAGTTGGCAGAGCCTCTCTTACCTTCCCCAAAATCAGAGTTAACTCTTTAGGACCTAGCATCTCTCTACTCAACTTTCCACTCATCGATGCACCTACTCCATTAAGAACTCTGCGGAATCTAAATAGGAATTCCGTTACTCCAGTTTCTAGGCTTCTGAGGGACGAGGAAAGGTACAGGGAGACGCCATTTGTCTCCCGTCACAACTACGTCACCTCGTCTTAGAAAAACCAGACTTGCCCACGCCAAGGGCCATACTCCTAGGACCACCCACAGCGACAACCCTGAAATAAGATATTCAGGAATCATTTTCAGGCAACTTAGCTCTCCTCCTAAGCGGGTATGGGGACCTACGAGAAAAAGTTAAAGTTTTCCCCTCTGGTGTCCAAGTAGCATCAGGTTTCCCCTTTGGCTGAGCTTGGCTCTCGCTATCTGAACCACTGGAACTTTCCCCGGAAGTCCCACCTGTCTCAATCCGTCCTTCGTTTCCCTCCCCTTGACTATCCTGGGTTATTTCCCTGTTTTCTTCCTCAGGAGAGGATCTAACGCCCAGAGGGCAGGCAGGGTCATTACATTCTGGCGATCTTCCCGCAGCAACCGGACAGTGTCTGTGAATCTCATTCTGCGTTTCAATTTCATCTTGGTCCTCACAAGAGTCGTCTTCTGAGCCATAACAACACCCTGGGTTAATTTCCCATTCCGGCTCCATGACCTCATCTTCCGACCCTTCCACTTCCCGGGTTGCCCCACCTGCCTTCGTCATAACCTTAGGGTGCGAATCCCCTCCTCCCCCCGGGGCCCGTTTTAGCCTATTTATATGAACTACATTCAGAGATCCAGTGGCCAGTCGGATCTCATAGTTCACTCGCGAAAGAACCCTTTCTACTTTGTGTGGGCCTGTCCAGGGACAGTGGAATTTTGGACAATTCCCAGGCTTTACGGCTGGACAATGGAGATAGACCCAATCCCCCACCTCTAGGCGCCGCTCCTTACGCCGGGCATTACAATAATGGGTCCTCATTGCCCAGGCCCTTTCGGCACGACTCAAAGCGTCCTTATAGGCTTCTTTCAGCCGATGCCCTAACTTTTCGACATGGTCCGCTGATTCCGATCCGTCATTGGTTGGACCTACCCAGCAATCAAACGGAGTTACCAATTCTCGCCCAAGCATGAGGTAGTTTGGGGAGTATCCTGTCGACGAATGAGGTATTGCTCGATATGCCATGAGAGCATATGGGACCCACTTATCCCAGTCACGACCGTCTCTTCGCACATATTGGGATATCGAATCGGTAAGAGTTCGATGTAACCTCTCTACCATTCCGTTACATTCCGGATGGTAGGCGGTAGTTTGTAATTTCCTAATCCCCAGAGCTCTACAAACTTGAGTAAACAGTCGAGAAACGAAATTTCTTCCCTGGTCTGTTAACAACCTCCTAGGGACCCCATGTCGAGTGATAATATTCTCGACGAGTGCTACGGCCGTTTCTTCAGCTGTTTGCCCCTTTAGTGGTATTCCCTCCGCATACCGTGTAAAATTGTCAATTACGGTCAAAAGGTAACGATGGCCCCTTTTGGAAGTCGGCAAAGGCCCAAATATGTCTAGCGATACCTGCTCGAAAGGCCCTGTGGCCATATAGGGAGCTTCCAGGGGGACCTTTTGAGATACAGGACTTTTTCTGCTAGCGCACGCGTGACACCGTTCCACAAAGGACTTAACATCCGCCGCCATGCCCGGCCAATAATATGAGCTTTTGATTACCGCGAGAGTACGATCAGCCCCTGGGTGCCCAGCCCATGGTTTCGAGTGATTTTCTTCAACGATTGTTTTTCGTAGACCCTCAGGCACCATAAGCCTCCATTCCGACTCATCCGTTGCCCCATCGGCCCAATATAGCAGGCCATCGGCATCTGTTTGTACATGAACAGTGCCTCTCTTGATGGCTCTTTGACACCACATATCCTCCTTTTGAGCATCCTTCAATTTACCTCGGGTTATTTTCTGCCTATTTCCCGTGACTACAGCTATTGTACGGCTTAAAGCATCAGCGTTAGAATGTTTCTTCCCCGGGCGATGTTCGACTTCATAGTCGAACTCCTCTAACCGAAGGGCCCACCTGGTCAGCCGTGAAGACGGGTCTCGAAGGCTTAGCATCCACCTCAAGGCAGAGTGGTCAGTGACAAGTTTAAACCTTCGCCCTAGTAAATAACAACGGAACAGCTTTGTTGCCCAAACCACCGCTAGCAGTTCTCGTTCTGTTGCCGAGTAGTTGAGTTCTGGACCCTTCAACTGCCTACTAGCGTAGCAAACAGGTCTCTCGCCGCCATCTCTGTACTGGGACAGAATGGCACCCAGAGCTACTCCTGATGCGTCGGTGGACAATATAAATGGCTCGCTGAAATTCGGATAGCACAAGACTGAGTCCGAACTTAGGATTTCTCTTAGCGATTCAAAAGCCTTCCGTTGCTTGTCGCCCCACTGGAATCGTACTCGTGAGCCAGTTAATTCTGTCAGCGGTCTTGAAAGATCCGCAAAGCCTTTTATGAATTTACGGTAATAGCTTGCCAACCCTAGAAAACTTCGCAACTCCTTCACATTTCTGGGGGCTGGAAAAGACTTGATCGCCTCTAATTTTCTAGGATCTGGTTTCACTCCCTCGGCTGTAACTATGTGTCCCAGATAGGTCACTTCCGATGCCGCAAAAGCGCACTTGTTCTAGTTCACTTTTAGATTAGCGCCTCTGAATATGTCGAACAACTCCTCTAACCGGAGCATGTGTTCCCTCAGTGATGAGCTATAAACCACCACATCATCGAGGTAAACGAAACATCCGGTGCCCTTCAGTCGGCCAAGAAGTTGGTCCATGACCCGTTGGAACGTGGCAGGTGCCCCCGCAAGGCCGAAAGCCATTTTTTTGTACTCATAGTGTCCGTTTACAGTCGTGAAGGCCGTTTTTGCCTGATCCTGGGGTGCTATCGGTATTTGGTGGTACCCACTCGAAAGATCAATTGTGGAAAAGATTTGGCTACTCCCCAATTGTTCTAAGGTTTCCTGTATCAACGGAAGCGGGTAAATATCGACCTTAGTAACTGCATTGAGGCCCCGGAAATCTGTGCAGAATCGATACTTTAAGTCACCTGTTGGGGATGTTTTCTTGACTAGAATTACAGGTGCTTGCCAAGGACTTTTAGACGGCGTAATGACGCCTCGTTCAAGCAACGTCTGAACCTGCCGTTCCATTTCCTCCCGTTCACTGAAAGGCACACGATACGGGCGTTTCACCACAGGTCTGGCATCTCCAGTTTCAATATGGTGCTGAACAGGCAGGGAGCAACCTTCGGGACCCGGTTCACAAAAAAATGTCTGAATATCTGGACAATAAGGACTCCATATCCCTCCTTTCCCCACCACTTAAATGGCCCAATTTCTCGCCAATGATCGAGGCGAAACCAACAGGAGTTTTAGAGCCATCCTCGCGTTCCCTCTCCGAACAAGATCCACCGTCTTCCGCCCAATCTCTCTCTACCAGACCTACCACTAGAAGCCGTGGCAATGTCACAGCCGAAGCGGTCAAATTGACGAACTGCATCCACGAACGGCCGTCCCGAGGAGTGTTAATGCATCTCCCTCCTACAACCCCATTGGGAAGTGCTCTTGACGGCTCAATTATGACAGCTTTCTGGTCTAGTTTCCCTGGTACGGAAATCTCTAATAGAGATTCACTGAAGGCCGGAAGCGTTTCCTCTCGCGAAAGACGCGCTGAGCTGGTTTTGTTATCCTTCTTCCCCGTGTGTCTTGATTCCTCCTTGACTATCGGCTTAGCTCCTATATTCACGCTAGTTGGAAGGGATAAAATATGACCTGAAAACTTGGCTTCTAGTTCTCTCGCCGTCCTACTCATGAAACGTACCCACTCTCGGTTCGCAGACATTTTTAACTCATCCCTCCTTGTTATCGAACCAACGGAAGGTAGAGATTCAATTTTAGGCGATGCTCCCGTGACTAACAATCCCGAACGTAGGTCTATATGGGCGTCTAATTTCCCTAGTAAGTCTAAGCCTAATAGTCCATCTCCTTCTAAGCAGACGTCAGCCACTATGACGTCGTGGGACAGTCGATGGCCCTTAACTTCGATATTCACCGTTTGAATACCGCGTACCGGGATTACCACACCAGTTACCCCCCTAATCTTACTAGTCGCGGGTCTTAATTTGGATCCTGAGGCAGGAGACCTGATTAGAGTAACTTCAGCACCAGTGTCTACTATCATCCTATGAATCCGCCCATTTATCCAGGTGCTCACCTTTAACCCTTTCTCACCTCCCCCACCTATGCCTAGTAATTCGTAGCGCGATCCCCTTGTCGCCGACTTAGGGCCGGGGCCCTCCCCAAGTCGTTCGCGTTTGGGGCCTTCTTTGGCAAAGTTCCTTTCACGAGGGGTTTAGAACGACATTGGCGAGCGATATGCCCACGACGACCACACCTATAACAATTCGTACTATTTTTGGGAGAAATATCACTAACCCTCTCTGTTTGTCGACATCCCCTGGCCCAATGATTCGTATCCCCGCAGCGATAACAGCCACTTGGATTACCCCTCTCAATGACCCTTACTTCGCTTTGTCCAACTTCCTCGGGACTGGGAATTTCGTTATCCTGGGGATTCTCCTCTACAGTAAATATTCCCTTTTCGTGTCGCCCTAACTCCGTTTCAATGGCTCTAGCCTTCTCAATCGCGGTTTGTAATTCCTTTGGGAACGCGAGTCTCGTCAGCCTCCCAATCTCTCCTCCGAGCCCATTTAAATATGATGTAAGGACGACTTTATCCAGTTGTTTGCGAGCCCCTATAACTTCTTCCTCCGATCCCTCACCTGAGAGTGATCGTTCACCCATCTCCCGACAACGATCTCCGAAAGTTCTGACATCCTCCCCACGCTCTTGTTTCATTGAACTAAGCTGAAGGAGAAACTGCTCAGGTTGCATAGTCACTTTAAAGCGGTCTAAAAGAGCATCTCGAATCGTGGAATATTTTACATTTGGCCCCTTGAGATCCGATCTGCTGGCCAAAAATTTCGCAGCCATCCCTTTCAGTCTCATCCTTAACACAAGGGATTTATCACGATCTTCCCAGTTTCCGCTAGTTGCCACTAATTCCAAACCATTGAGATAGTCTTGGATTGGAACCCCAGAATCGTCACCGGACCATGGACCGACCATTCCCTGAAGAGAAAGATCCCTCTTTCCTTGCTTACCCTCATGCCTTGTCCTCTCGAATTCTTCCCTGAATTGCTCATTTGCAGCCAACGCCTGATCCAATGCCGTTTTCAGATCGGCAAACTGCTGTTCCGTTACCACCATCGTATAGCTCTATTTTCAACGTTTCCAATGAACCCCAACACGTTAAGCTTACGAATAGGGATTGCTTTACTCTCTAACAGGGCTAACCACCAAATATCCGTATTTGGCGGTCCTTAAACCAGGAAACGTGAGGACATTGAATGAACAACTACCCAGCGCCGAGATATCAGTTCGAGGAATTGTCCTATCAGCGTCAGCAGTACAGCCGCCGGCCTATCTCGAGAGCAGGGTTCTTATCTAATGCCGGCTTGCAGCTGGACATTTAAATAATACCCGGAAACCTGACACCATTTGTAAGGGACTGATTAGCAAGGACGGGATTTAGAGGTATAGACAATGGGGAAATATTTTAGAGAAGCGGAAATTCCTTTTTAAAACTATAATTTACACAGAGGATACAAACATAAATATCATAAACCATTGCTACGATGAGAGAAAAGGTTGAGTGAGAGAGACAGATAGGTAGAGTTATCAAATATGATCATTTGGGGAGATTATAGAGAATTTGGAACTGGCCTACCTCTGAACAGCATCTGGGCCGAAGTCTCAGGAACGGATGCAAACTCTGACCGGTCGGAGGTAAGCCAGCTCTTTTTAAACCCTTTGTACCCCACTCCTGCTTTTGCAGGTGATTGAACTAGAAACTCTTGTCAGGTCTTAGATCTTCCAGGAATCTTACGAATCAGCCACGTGCAGTGCCAACATCCCAGACGCAATGTTTGCGGATTCGTGGTTCTCACATCTCTAGAGATGGACAGCCAACCTTTTCTCTCATCCTTATTCACTTAACAAGGCCAAAGGGAAAACGGGGCCTTACATATATATATATATATATATATATATATATATATATATATATATATATATATGTAAACACATGTTATCCATTCGTTTAAATTATTTTATCATTTTATTTTATTTATATATGATAATTTTTTTATTATTTGTTTTCCTTTTTTTTTTTAATAACCGAAGAATATGTTGATGAATATGCTGTGCCTCGAGCAATCCAATTTAGTTGGGAAACAAACTTATTTGTATTTTTTTTTATAAAATAACCTGTTACCTTCTTCCGCCCTGATAGTTATTTTCTGTATTCGTGAAAAAATAAAACTTTTTAAAGTAATTGTATACGAAATAAGCTATCGGATGTAAAACATAAAATGTAAACGGCGGCAAGTAGAGGTGCTAATGCGGAATTACACAAAACGAACATAGAAATTCTAATTTATATTCCGAATTGTAATTAGTCTGGGAAAACTCGTTCGGGGAATTTTCCCGTTTATAGGATAATAAATTAAAGGAAATGAAGATTTATGTGTGTTTATGTAAATTGGGGAACTCTAAAGGAACAAATACTCAGCATTGGGTATCCGGTAATATTGGTGGGATGGGAGACAGGAACTGACGTCACTTCTTCTGTGCACTATGCGGGACTTAAGTACTAGATGCACCGAGAAGTGTGTCTCGTTCAGGGATTCGGATCATGACAATATGGCGGATCGTGGCAATATGGAAACCGAAAGACCATTTATTAATATTATTAACGAGTTGGGTTGACTAGGGTTTCGATATAACCTTGAGCGAGCGGAAACGCATAGCAATTATGCCATTAACTTAAGTGCAACTGGTTTCCTAGGTTATAAACATTAGCACTTACGTTAATTGCATAATTGTTATGCATTTTCGCTCGCTCAAGGTTATATCAAAACTCTAGTTAATCCAGTTCCCAATAATATAGATCACAGTTTTTTCGGCGGAAAATGGGCCGATATCCAATTTAACATTGCTTCAAAAGAGTACTTTTTCAGTCGTTGGTAAATCCCACATACTCATTTCCCTACCCGAAAGAACAGCACAAAGAACACTACAACACAAGCTACACTATGAAGTGAAACAAGAAACAATAAATATAACTTTTAAATACAAAAATACCAAAACTTTTTATGTCTGTTAATAAAATATTTTATTCTAACCCTTCCTTAACTCCAAACGTAACCAAAATTTCAACATATTAGTTTTAATGAAAGTAGAACATGCAGAAAATGTTTCAACTGAATCCCATGATTCTAAGTACCCAAACCAAAAACGGTATTCAAAAACTATTATTTCAAGTTTCTCGAAAACGGTTAAAGCTATCGCCTTGAAAATGGTTTCATTCGTTTTCCTAGCCCAAGAAGCATATAAAACGAGTACTTACAAGCTTATGAACTCAAAAACGTAAGCGTTACGATTTTTTTGCGCGAATTTCACCCCAAACGCCATCTTCCAGTAGGCGGATTTTGCTGGTTAACGAACTTGACCTTTAAAATTAGACGAAAGATTTTTGTACCAAATTTCATCAAAATCGGACCATTCGTCTGGGAGCTACAGAGCGAACAAACAAATATATATATATATATATATATATATATATATATATATATATATATACAAATTTGAACCACTATCATTTTCGGTCTCTATGGGTTCTGAAACGCAAAATTTTCTAGTCGGCACTTCCGGATTGCGTCATGAGATCAACCTTATAAGCGGGGTTCCTCCCTATGGGGGAGAGAGGAACCGCGCTAAAAACACAAATCTAACAGCAAGTAAACACAAAACAATGACTAGAACGGGGGAAAACGTCCAATGAAATTGCCCATAGGAATGAACCAATAGAAACGACTCATTTGAGTTCTTATTTCATGATCCGGATCCCTGAACGAGACCCACTTCTCGAGACCGGTGCAACTAATAAGTAAGTACCGACTGGGCTGTTGGAGATCACCACCTCCGCTCAAGCCACGTAACAAAATATTAAGGCCTCGGGTACGAGCGATGAGCGATGAGCGACTGAACGACAGATCGACCGAGCGTTTAGCGCATGAGTGCTACGATACACAGCGGCTAGGCTGTAATTTCCTTTAGTTTCCGTCATCGCATACTCCAATATACGTTTTCTAATTAAAATATTAATTAAAAAAATTAATATTTTAAATGTTTAGTTATTAAAAGTGTCTTACTTTGCAGGTTTAATGCATTTCCAACCTATTCTCATAGTTTCTTGGTTATGATTGTATTTTTAAAATCACTCTGTCTGTCATTCCATACCTTGCACGTCCGAAATGAAAATCTTACATTCACTATCATCCAATTTACTCTTTTATTAGTATTTATATTTTAAATTGATTTATAAAAAATGTAGCTAAAAGGATATAAGCATTGGAAGTTCATAAACATTGGAAGGTTATAAACATTAGATGGTTATAAACATCTTTCCACGTAATTTGAAAAACAAGGAAAACAAGAAACATAAATGTGAGTCGACAAATTTGTTCTAAATTTTATTAGCTTTCATTTAAAAAACAAAAAAAAAAAAAAATTGAAATTGGTCAAAATTTAGAGGCTGTAGCCTTTTTTATAGCACTCAAAATATAACGTCTGGGGTGATCGACGAGAAAAATATTAATGTCTGGGCTGAGCGGTGAGCGACAGGCTGGAACCTGGAAGCGACGTCGCTCGGTCGCTCATGCCTATTGTAATACCGAGTCTGTATTGCTGATTTCGAACTAGAGTCTGTATTGCTTTTTTATGTGAAAGATAGAAAGCACGCAGGAGGTTCTACCACAAGACACTGTTATACTTATACCAGCCAGCCAATTATATACTTCTAGTAAGATTAGGCTGCGCAAAGTCCAAGTATATCAAAACAACACAGAGTCTGTATTGCTAAATTCGAACGATAGAAAGCATGCAGGAGGATCTACCACAAGACACTGTTACACATATATCAGCTACCCAAGTATACACGTTTAGTAAGGTTAGGCTGCACAGATAGATTATAAAGTATGTTTTTTTTTTTTATAGCACTTCAGTGGTGGCTTCGAACATAAATTTACCGAATCATACACTTTTTTTTCCCAGAATGGGTTGTATCAATAGAATAACTACAATCCTAAATACACTGTGCATTTGTATATCCTAACCTATACATTTGTGAAATAATAAAGATATAATTATAAGATGTTGCTAGCCCTGGAGGAATATAGTTTGTATATTGGCCACCAGGAGTGCTGCACCCTCAGTCTCCGTTCAGCCTTCCTAGTGTTCGGATCGTGTCTTCTTCCAGTATTTCTATGTTCCGCTTCGAGTGACATGTTTTATTGAAATGTATCTTCTAGCATTTTCTCTACTTGCTTCTCTGCAGCTCACTCTCTCAGGTCTGCACTATATATATTCAGCAATTATTAAAAATGCATTAAATATTTTATGGGCTTATTCAAATCGGAATAATATATTTATAAAACATTGTCACGCTTCATTTCTTCATCTCAGAACATTAGAACGTTGTATGGTTAATATAAATAATATTTAAACTTAATTTTAAAATGAAAAATACAAAATTTATGAACTTTCCTAAAGAATGTCGCTATACAGGATGCACTCATGAACGAAGTTTTGAAAAATATCTTCAGATCATCTTCGACATTCCATAATATTTACCAAAAATGATCCCGTTAAAATATATACATATCCATACATATTATATTAATAATCTATATATATAAAAATCACGTGTCTGTTTGTTTGTTCCTCATACAAATCCACACCGTTTGACCGTTTTTGACCAAACTTGGAATAATGGTAGGTCTTGATACGAGAAATCTCCTAGGCTAAGTCAAAAACGTCTACCAGCTGTCTGTCTGTATGTTTGTCCCTTATACAACTCCACACCGGTCGTCGGATTTTGACTGAACTCGGTACACATGTAGATCTTAATCTGGGGAGAGTCGTAGGCTAAGTCAAAAACGTCTACCAGCTGTCTGTCTGTATGTTTGTTATTTATACAGACCCACACCGTTTGACGGATTTTGATCAAACTGGGCACACAGGTTGGTCTTGATCAGGGGATTGTCATAGGCCAGGTCAAAAACGTCTACCAGCTGCTGTCTGTAAGTTGTTGTTTCTTTTTATAAGCAAGACCTATTTTTACCAAACTTGGCATACTCGTATGTCTTGATACGGGGGGAGTTATAGGTTATGTCGAAGCCGTCTAGGACTTACAGTTGAGAGGTCACGGGTTCGAAACAGTTACAGATTCGTGTTATTAGATTTTAATAATACTTATTTGGTTTCTAATTTATTTAGGCTTTTCTATATGCAGAAAGTAGGTGTAGCATGGCACGCCGGGTAACAGCTAGTACAAATTAAATTGAGCAATAACCCTTCAGACTTCGCATATAACATTATTACTTCAATCCAATGTTTTGTACAATTTGTCCATCTTCAGAAATGCCTGTCCCATCAATAAATACAGTCACATTTAGCGTGTCATTTTACTAAAATGATTTTAGTACAATGACTGTGAGCTAATGAGAATTAGTACATTTGTTTATATCTATTTAGTAATGGACTTGATTACTAATAGGAATCATTTTATTTTAAAAATGTGACTGTATTTATTGATGGGGCACGCATTCCTGAAGATGGACTAGTAGTCCTAAGCGTTGAATTGAAATAATGAAGTTATATGACAATTTTGAAGGGTTATTCCTCAACTTAATTTCTATTATTAATATAATATGTATCGATATATATACATTTTAACGGGATCATTTTCGGTATTATGGAATGTCGAAGATGATTTGAAGATATTTTTCAAAAATTCATGAGTGCATCCTGTATAGCAAGATTCTTTAGAAAAGTTTATAAATTTTGTATTTTTCATTATAAAATGAAATTTAAATATTATATCTATTTACCATACAACTTTTTAATGTTCTGAGAAAAAAAAAATGAAATGTGAATGTGTTTTATTCCGATTTGGACTTAGCCCCCGCAGAATGAAAATTCACAATATTTTTCGATTAAGTTAGAAAATTTTTTTTAGGCAAATTAATAGTAATGAGATCTAATTAATGTATGTTCTTAGTTTATCAAATACTTCCGTAATGATTTCCAGGTGCCTGGTTATAAAAATTTGTTTCTGCATCCCCAGGCGCGGCCAATACGAAATAAGACCATCATCCAGAAATGTTTGTTTAGAACCGCTTATGTCCTAAACGTTGAATTGAAGTAATAAAGTTGTATGATAATTTTGAAGGATTCTTCCTCAACTTAATTTGTATTATTAGTTAATACCCTTTACCATCTAATCAAAATATTTCTAATAATAATAATTAAATACATGCCATATATATTGTTATATGGGAACATTTGATAACAAAAATAAATAGCCTTATTGAAGGGTTCCAGCAGATTGGAAATAAATAAAAAATATACATACGTGCTTTTTTAACAAGATAGTGGCCACCATGTTTTTTTCTTTTTCTTTTAGCACTTTCCGTCGAAGGAAAGTAGCTATTGAGGTTGCACTCATGACGGAATTTTTGAAAAATTTCTTCGAATCTTTATCGATCCTACCTAGTAGACACCAAAAATGACCCCAGTTAAAATTTATATATATATATATATATATATATATATGCATGCATATATATATATATATATATATATATATATATATATATATGCATGCATATATATATATATATATAGATATATATGTGTCTGTTAACACGATAGCGGCCAGAGTTTTGGTTTTTTCGCCACGAAACTTGGTATACAGTATTCTCCCATCAAACGATTGAACGAGTTCGTTAACCAACAAAATCGGTCCATCCGGAGATGGGGTTTAATCCGGAGCCAAAGTAGTTATTTGTCATTACCAGCCATAATTTTTGTTATATTTCAACGAAACTCGGTATTTGTAGTGGTCAACTGAACAAAAAAAAAAATGTTGTAACAATAAACTAAATCGTTTTACTAGAAGGGGGGGGGGTTTACTACGGACAGAAATTACTAATTTCCTTATACCGGTCGTAATTTCTGTTGTATTGTTACGAAACTCTGTATACGTCCTGGCTATCTAATAAGAAAGAAGTGTTGTGAAAATGAACTAAATCAGTCTATTGGAAGGGGGGGGGGGGGGTTGTTACTTTGTACTATGTTTGAATTGAATTCTTCCGCCAAACGTAGGTTCGCGAAACTCATCAAGATCAATAGATGAAAATGTGAAGCTTTGTGTATTTATTACGTAGTGTAGTACCACGCATACACAAAACTCTGGAAGGAAATTAATTACAAAATTATTAATTGAAACAGCTGCTCATAAAAAATGTTAAAGAGCAGAACAATTTTTGTTTTTTTTTTCTTTATCTATATAGGTTATTTTAAGCAAATTATTCAGGAATGCACTCGACCCTACCCAATTCTGTGGAAAGTGCTTAGTTATGCAGCTCCTGCGTGACGGACTTTTTCCTACAGGACTTGGTATATTTCGTTCCCATAACTAACGATAGATCGAGTTTGTTTTTTAGCAAAATCTGCCCATCTTTAGGAGAGGGGAGGTGTTGCACAGAACCCAAATTGTCAATATGTTCTTAAGAGCTGAAATGTTTGTTATATTGCAATAAAACTCGGCATGCCTTGTAACAATCCATTTGGGAAGAGTCTTGCGAAAATAAACTAAATCGTTCTATTAGAACCTAACATAAATAAATAAATAAAAAATATGGAATAACGTATCGCACTAGCATTTCTAAAGTGACACAAATCAAAATATAACTCAACTGAAAATGTGTCACTCTTGCCTATGTACGGGGAATAGCATTGAGACAGGAAGAGTGACACAAGTACTCTCTGGTGCACAAGCCCTAAAGCTAGGAAAATACAGTATTGATGGTTGATAAAGAGGTATTTACCATGACTTTCATAGTCAGAACTGAAAAACACAGATTTTTAAGTTGTGTCACTTACTGGTGCGATATGTCTATTGTATATTTCAACAGTTTTTTTTAAAGGGAATTCTTTAGGAATGCTGGTTGCTTTAACAACTTTGTGAAACATGGGCTTAGTTATGCTGCTCCTGCGTGAATATTTTTATTATAAGGGGGCGGGTTTTCTCTGTCTTCTGGGATTTCGTTTTTATTCCTTGGGATTTATATCTAACCGAAATAAATAATTTATAGGCATATTTATAGATTTGATAGATATTTAAGAAGTATCGGACGATCCCCCTTGTATCCAGATGGGCAGCGTGCTGCTTCGCTTTTGGTAGCCAGGTAATGCACTCCAGAATTGGGCATTATTCAATAAAAATTTTGTTCAATAATTATTCAAATACATTTTTATTGAATAAGAATTTATCCAGCGATTCAGTTTTTCATTAATTGCTTTCTTTTTTTATTCTATGAATACTTCAATATTTTTCATTCTTCATTCATTATTTGTATTCATTCGAAATAAGACAAACAATTTAGCGACAAATGTGGTCGGAATAAAAAAAAAAACAAAACATGAATTCAATCAGTTGCCAACCTTCGATATATTTGATATAATTTACCTACAAACACCCATACTTAGTTCTAGAAATACATATTAACACCCATACTTAGTTCTAGAAATAAATATTAACACCCATACTTAGTTCTAGAAATACATATTAACACCCATACTTAGTTCTAGAAATACATATTAACACCCATACTTAGTTCTAGAAATACATATTAACACCCATACTTAGTTCTAGAAATACATATTAACACCCATACTTAGTTCTAGAAATACATATTAACACCCATACTTAGTTCTAGAAATACATATTAACACCCATACTTAGTTCTAGAAATACATATTAACACCCATACTTAGTTCTAGAAATACATATTAACACCCATACTTAGTTCTAGAAATACATATTAACACCCATACTTAGTTCTAGAAATACATATTAACACCCATACTTAGTTCTAGAAATACATATTAACACCCATACTTAGTTCTAGAAATACATATTAACACAGAAAATTTGTATTATTTAATTTATATAACTTTAAATAATTATTATTCAGTGTAACGATTCATTCAAATAAATCATTTTTATTCCATAACAGTATTCGGTCACACCGTATGACCAAATTCGACCAAACTTGGCACATAGGTAGGTCTTGGTACGGGGAGTGTCATAGGCTAGGCCGAAGTCGTCTACCAGCTGACTGTCTGTATGTTTGTTCCTTATACAAATCCACAAGTTTGATCGATTTTGACCAAATTTGGTACACAGGTAGATCCTAATACGGGGACTGTCTTAGGCTAGGCCGAAGTCGTCTAGGCCTCACAGTTCGAAGGTCACGGGTTCGATAATTATTTGGTTGCTAATTTATTTTTGCTTTTCTAGAAGCAGAAAGTAGCTGTAGCATGGCACGCCGGGTAACAGCTAATAGTGATTAAAAATAAAAAATAAAATCTGTTAGTTATTGAATGATTGAATAATGGATGAAAATCGCATTCATTATTCTGAAAGATTTTTGCCCAACACTGATGCACTCGTCGCATGAATCCATTCCTTTGTATGCGTTTTTGTGTATTTCATGATCAGAAATGCCATGAAATACACAAAAACGCACCGACTGAGCAGGAGTTTCCTCGAAGCGCAAGTCAGTGCTTCATTGCATACTTGTTAAATATCCTTAATCTTACGGAATACAATTGCTATATGTGTAAAGATATCCTAAAGTTTAGGCAATGGATTATAAGCAATGGGTTTTAATGTTATTTTCCTCAAATATTATTTCATTTCATTTTGTGGAGGCCCGGTGGCCGTGTGTGTTAAGGCGTGAGCAGTTAACCCTTAGCTTACTAGGGGTAGTGCGGGCTGACCGACCCTGTAGTACGGCGATCTCTCTACCTGGCCGGGCCCTAGTTACGAAGCTATTCTCCCCCTCCTCTCGACGTGCTTACTAGGGGTAGTGCAGGCTGACCGACCCTGTAGTACGGCCATCTCTCTACCTGGCCGGGCCCTAGTTACGAAGCTATTCTCCCCCTCCTCTCGACGTGCTTACTAGGGGTAGTGCGGGCTGACCGACCCTGTAGTACGGCCATCTCTCTACCAGGCCGGGTTCTAGTTACGAAGCTATTCTCGCCCTCTCGACGTGCATAAAAACCTTCATATAATTTCCTCCCTTAACATTTCTGATCGTAGGAAAACTGCAATTTATTATTCATTTACGTTTACTTTTAGCTCTAAATATTTAGGTTGAATTATATAATTAGATGCTTCAATAAATATTTTTTATAGTCTATACTTTTTAGTACAAAAAATATTATTTTTTTATGATATAGGTACTAATCAAAGAAGCTAAATAAATAAATAGCCTTTTTTTTTTATTAAAAACAAGAAAAATACATCATCCTTTTCGATTGGAATCGAGTTGGATCTGAAACTGGCGATGTTAATTTTTACGATCCCGACCCATGTATCCATAATCCGTAGCTCTCTCTCGACACAAATAGTTAATTTTTCCGGCAACCAGTGGTAAAAGAAATAACTAAAGCTTCTCTAAATCCTTGCCTAATCCTTGCCTTAAAACCTGGAAAAGTTAGCCGTGGGGAGCTGGTAAGCGAGAGAGAAGGGTCGGACTGCTGTACAAGTCCTTCGTTCCAGAACACGGCACCTCTCGACTGCTGTACAAGTCCTTCGTTCCAGAACACGGCACCTCTCGACTGCTGTACAAGTCCTTCGTTCCTGGGGCATGGCAAACTTCGACTTCTACAGAAGTCTTTAGTAAGGGAAGGGTTAACACTCCGTGTGAAGGTTCGTAGTTTCGATTCTGACTATGGGTTGGTGGCTTTTCTTTAGAAATAAGAAAAGGCATAACCCTATCCTGGCTAGAAAAGGGTGGTAACCTATAGATAACCCGTCCCTAAATTCTTAGTTAATAACAATGGATGTTAAAATTTAAATAAGTAAATTTCGTTTCGTGTTTCTCTATGAGTAAGGACCTCTGAAATGTATCCTGTCAAAACAAGATTTTCGATGTGGACAAAGTGCGGCTTAAACCGCGTGTAACATCAATACCGTTTGGGGTGATGGAAACAACAGTGAATGTACAGTGCAGCGGTGTGGACAAAGTGCGGCTTAAACCGCGTGTAACATTAATAGTGTTTGGGGTGATGGAAACATCAGTGAATGTACAGTGCAGCGGTGTGGACAAAGTGCGGCTTAAACCGCGTGTAACATCAATACTGTTTGGGGTGATGGAAACATCAGTGAATGTACAGTGCAGCGGTGTGGACAAAGTGCGGCTTAAACCGCGTGTAACATCAATACTGTTTGGGGTGATGGAAACATCAGTGAATGTACAGTGCAGCGGTGTGGACAAAGTGCGGTTTAAACCGCGTGTAACATCAATACTGTTTGGGGTGATGGAAACATCAGTGAATGTACAGTGCAGCGGTGTGGACAAAGTGCGGCTTAAACCGCGTGTAACATCAATACTGTTTGGGGTGATGGAAACATCAGTGAATGTACAGTGCAGCGGTGTGGACAAAGTGCGGCTTAAACCGCGTGTAACATCAATACTGTTTGGGGTGATGGAAACATCAGTGAATGTACAGTGCAGCGGTGTGGACAAAGTGCGGCTTAAACCGCGTGTAACATCAATACTGTTTGGGGTGATGGAAACATCAGTGAATGTACAGTGCAGCGGTGTGGACAAAGTGCGGCTTAAACCGCGTGTAACATCAATACTGTTTGGGGTGATGGAAACATCAGTGAATGTACAGTGCAGCGGTGTGGACAAAGTGCGGCTTAAACCGCGTGTAACATCAATACTGTTTGGGGTGATGGAAACATCAGTGAATGTACAGTGCAGCGGTGTGGACAAAGTGCGGCTTAAACCGCGTGTAACATCAATACTGTTTGGGGTGATGGAAACATCAGTGAATGTACAGTGCAGCGGTGTGGACAAAGTGCGGCTTAAACCGCGTGTAACATCAATACTGTTTGGGGTGATGGAAACAACAGTGAATGTACAGTGCAGCGGTGTGGATAAAGTGCGGCTTAAACCGCGTGTAACATCAATACTGTTTGGGGTGATGGAAACATCAGTGAATGTACAGTGCAGCGGTGTGGACAAAGTGCGGCTTAAACCGCGTGTAACATCAATACTGTTTGGGGTGATGGAAACAACAGTGAATGTACAGTGCAGCGGTGTGGACAAAGTGCGGCTTAAACCGCGTGTAACATCAATACTGTCTGGGGTGATGGAAACATCAGTGAATGTACAGTGCAGCGGTGTGGACAAAGTGCGGCTTAAACCGCGTGTAACATCAATACTGTTTGGGGTGATGGAAACATCAGTGAATGTACAGTGCAGCGGTGTGGACAAAGTGCGGCTTAAACCGCGTGTAACATCAATACTGTTTGGGGTGATGGAAACATCAGTGAATGTACAGTGCAGCGGTGTGGACAAAGTGCGGCTTAAACCGCGTGTAACATCAATACTGTTTGGGGTGATGGAAACAACAGTGAATGTACAGTGCAGCGGTGTGGACAAAGTGCGGCTTAATTCGCGTGTAACATCAATACTGTTTGGGGTGATGGAAACAACAGTGAATGTACAGTGCAGCGGTGTGGACAAAGTGCGGCTTAAACCGCGTGTAACATCAATACTGTTTGGGGTGATGGAAACATCAGTGAATGTACAGTGCAGCGGTGTGGACAAAGTGCGGCTTAAACCGCGTGTAACATCAATACTGTTTGGGGTGATGGAAACATCAGTGAATGTACAGTGCAGCGGTGTGGACAAAGTGCGGCTTAAACCGCGTGTAACATCAATACTGTTTGGGGTGATGGAAACATCAGTGAATGTACAGTGCAGCGGTGTGGACAAAGTGCGGCTTAAACCGCGTGTAACATCAATACTGTTTGGGGTGATGGAAACAACAGTGAATGTACAGTGCAGCGGTGTGGACAAAGTGCGGCTTAAACCGCGTGTAACATCAATACTGTTTGGGGTGATGGAAACAACAGTGAATGTACAGTGCAGCGATAGTTCAAAAAAATTGGGAATTTTGATCTCGAAGTCAAGAAAGCTGGTGGTAGGCGTTGATCACGACCAATTGAGGGATTTGGTTGAAGAAAATCCCCTGGACATTGCGAGATAAGTTGGTGTTAGACATGCGCGCCGCGCCGGCGCACAGTGGTCAAAAATAGTCAAAAAGCGCTCAAAACTTGATTTTTTGAATTATTTTCTCCGAACCCATTTGCATTAAATATATGTTAAATACCTCGTGAGAGAGCCATTTCTTGAGTTTTAGGCCCCCGCCGTTAATTGCAGGACGGTGGTTAATCATTGAAGTACTAGAAACGAAGAAAATTTACCAAATCCTCATGTACGAAAATCGTTACTTCAACTTTACTTTTTCTGACCGATAAGGTTGACGCATGTTTTTCTTGTTTTAATGGGATGTTCGAAGGGCAAAATAGTTATTTTCATCACTAGTACCAAAAGTGGTTGATTTCGGTGCGCGGTCGAGTTTAACGCGTTAGGCGTAGCCGACCACGGAAATTAGACCAAGCACCGAAAACACACTTTTGGTACGTGTTATGAACAATACTTTTCATTATACTGCTCATACTTGAGTACATTAAAACCCTTTTATATGTCATTAATAACTTAAAGATACAGTAAAAGAAATTAAATTGACACCTTTTTTTTATTCGAAAAAAAAAAAAAAAAAACAAACATCTGTTTATTAACCTATAATAGAAGAAAAGTACTTATACATTTACATTAATATTTATAGTACAATTCTGATTATTCATTATATTAAAACCTTTGATTGGCATTGCCTTTTGGAATAAAGATAACTTTTGATTAAAGTTATGGTATATACATGTTGTATTGCACTTTAAACACTACTTATTATAAGTAAACAAATATTAGAATGAATCTCAGCATCTAAAAGTAACCTCCTTCAAACACATGTTTATTAGTAGCAGGTAAGGTTAGCGCACCAAAAAGATTTTTCGGGCCTAGGTCCGAAAAGTACTATTTTACGGACTCAAACCAAGTATTGAAAACACATGTGTTTTGATGCAGTATAATGAAAAAATTATTTTTGTATTTTTCGTATCACCTTCATGGACGGGGATACTGAAAAAGTAAAAAAAAATACACGTATCAAATATCGTTTTGTCATATAGCTTTTGCGTCTCTCTGCGTCTCTCTAATTTTGGGCTTAAATATTCCGTGGGCATGTATAGAAAGACCCCAGACTGAAATTAGCTGCATAAACCTGCCTGCCTATTTCCGTGCTACAGGTGAACGATCTCGGTAAGACAGACGCGCGTTATCTCTATGTAAACATTGGACTCAAATCGGAAATGGATTTTTTTTGCAGTACCGAAGTCAGTGTTGACTCAAAAAGTGATCCGAGTGAAAAATCGTGTCCTAGTTGAAATATTGTAATTTCAGGTTTCTAAATCAACAATATCAAATTTTACTGAGTTTTGAGCGCTTTTGGGCGGTTTTTGACCACTGTGCGGCGCCGCTACGCCACGCCGGGTTTTAGTGGCCGCCGCCGCCGCGCCGATTTTGTTGGCAATACTGGTCGAAAGGGTGTAGTAGGTGGGTGAGGGGAGGAAAGCTGTTAGTGTACTGCGTGGTGACCGGCCGGCGCCATTTTGAGCTAACCCTCTGATCGAGTAAGCGTTGTGTGTTGTGATAGTTGATTGGAAAATGATAAAGCTTTTATTGGAAAAGAGTAAAAGAAAAGAATTATAACGGCGCGGTTCCGTTCACAGCCCTAGTGCTATTAGCAAAGGAATAAATACAGTTATTGGTAGGGTTTGATGTTTCTTTAAAAATATAAAATAAAAAACTCAAACAGAAGGAAGTTTAAAGCGCCAACACAGGAAACTCACAGTATCCTAAGCTGAAAAGGCTCCCCGCCATCTCAACGTTCGCCCTGCAGAAACACTACTATCATTAAGTTTCTCATTTTCTTGCCTTCTTTTACTAAAAGATTAATTTTGCTTATAATTACAATTTGACATAATCAATTAAAAATTGAGAAAAACAAACACAAAACACCGTTCAGAAGAACAAAACAAACGCTTTGGAAGTTTAAAGCCTTTATTTCTCCGATTGACATCACCACATCGAAAATTGCTTCAGAACCACTTTTGTAATGGCATTAGTAAGGTTTCGATTGGGCACCTTCTCCTTGCCACGACTTTCCAATCGATTTCAAGACATTTATGAATGAATACGAAGATCCCAAAAATGTTCATGTTCTGAAAAGTTTTCAAAACATTTTTCCCCATAAATCCAAACTTAATCAACATCTTAGTTTAGATGAATTTCAAAATCGTAGAACACAGTTCAATAGAATCCCACGATTTCATGTACTCAAACTGAAAATGAGTTACATTAACATTTTTCCCACTTATCTAAAAAACTCTTACACACATCGCCTTAAAAATACTTTCATTCGTTTTCTTATGTTAAGGAATCCATTAAGCGAACATCTGCAAGCATATAAACCCGAAAACATAAGCGTTAGGATTTTTTTCGAGCGAATTTCGAGCCAAACCGGAAGGATTCTGCTGGTTAACGAACTTGACGTTTCAAATTAGATGATTTTTGTACCAAAGTCATCGGACCATTTTTGAGCCTGTATAATAGCAAACAGACATATATATATATATATATATATATATATATATATATATATATATATATAATATATCTTGTTATTTAGCAACTCCCTTGTGGTTAAAAAAAAATAGCCCACGCCGCGCACGCCGCCGCCGCCGCCGGCCATTTTAGTCCAGCGCGCCGCCGTCTGAAAATTCAGCCTCGGCGCGCATGTCTAGTTGGTGTTGAACAGTCAACAGTTGTTTGCCATCTGAAAAGAATTGGTCTATTAACCCGATATAATCTATTCGAGGGATGCTGAAACGATCTATCGCGGCGCATCGAGCCCTGAGAAAATTCCTGTCGCCGGTGGGGATCGAACGCACCATCTCCCGCTTTTGATAGTATCTCGAAAACAAATTTGGGATATAGAACTATCCATATTTTTAGTAACTAAAAGATATTGTAATAAATAAACAACTAAAATGTATTCGATCCAAAATTAATCTATAATAATCCTGTTATTCTTTTATCCTAATAACTTCCTGCTCCCGGAAAAAGGCGGCTTGATCAAAGGAAGGCGTGGGAAATATCAAATAAAAGCCTCGTTTTACCACTTTCCTTTTCAGGAAAGTAGCTATTGAGGTTGGACTCATGACGGACTTTTTGAAAAATGTCTTCAAATCTTTATCGATCCTACCAAGTAGACACCGAAAATGACACCCGTTAAAATTTATATATATATATATATATATATATATATATATATATATATATATATATATATAATAATAATAATTGTTTTTTTTTTTTTTTTTTTTTTTTTTAATAATAATAATGTTTATTTTATCCATTATGTACATGACAGAAACAACATTTTTAGGGCATGGTGATAACACCGTCAGCCCAAATATATATATATATATATATATATATATATATATATATATATATATATATATATATATATATATATATATATATGTGTGTG
>OX328128.1:80418828-80486328 GCA_946811695.1 Gonocerus acuteangulatus
CCCGAAAAATTATATGATACGTTGTTTTCTTTCGCATTTCAATCGCTGTACATTAAATGTATTATATCTAAGTCCATTTCTCATAAATTATTTATCTGTTATGTGGTCTAAAGGAACACTATATTGTAATCGAGTTACAAATTATAATATTTATTTTTATTGAGTAGAGAAATTAAAAATAAAAAATGCTTTGAGTAAGAGTCGAAGAGAGAGAGAGTGATAATTGATTGAGGAATGTACTAAGCGTGGGATGAAAAAATGTTTACGATCGGGGATTCGATCGGGATCTGTGGGCCACTAGGTCGGGGAATCAGGGGAGATGGTGGAGCAGGATTTGGAGGAAAGTACAGAGATTAGCGAACAACCGCGGGATTTAGTAAGTCTTGATCCCCACTGCAGGTGATTCGCATTGTAGTCGCCAACGATCAGAAAAGAAGTAATTTGTGGGTACAGATTGGGGTTTGTTTGTAGGGCAGTAAAAGAAACTGAGACTGTTTTGATAAGATAGGTGTGCCAGGTTTCCTGCCAAAAAAAAAAAAAAAAAAAAAAAAAAAATCGTCACGCTTCAATTATGAGAGCTACGACAGATGTATTGTTGAGTACTACAACAAAGTACACACAAACAAAGTCAAACAAAAACAAGTTCAAAGTAAGGAAGTCCTGTTGATAGGAAGTGTTGTAATAAATGTTTTCAAGAGAGTAACTAGAGGAATAAATAGAATAGAAGATAAATCACACACTTAGAATTACACCTGCAACAAATAATCTTTTTGAGAACCTGTTGCTGGACAAATATCCTTTTAAACGGTAGAAATGTTTGACAGTTATTGATAGCTTCCTAACGACTTCTCCTTTATCACACAAAGAGTGTCAATCATTTTGACAATCAATAAGGCGTAATTAATTACCTGTCAGAGTATCCTAATCATAATCTCATACAGATAGTCAGTAAAAAAGGAATACTCAATGCTGGAATCGGTTATTTGTTACTGATAAATCACATCTAATCATGTGAAATCGTATCTGGACATTGGAACTGAGTGTATTAAATTCAGAGTTGAGCAAAGTACAGTTACAACAACTGTCTACTAAGTAAAATACTTGAAATTACAAAATCGTTATAACTACAAATCAATCACACGTAAAGTAGTGATTTTGACTTGGCTTCGTATGGGACACTGCCATCTAACCCATTCTTACTTAATGTAACACAAGCATAGACCAACCTGTGCAAGTTGTAATGAGACTTTGACAATTATACACATACTGACAGATTGTAAACTTAGTAGTGACTTAGACATTCCTCACGACTTACTGACTCAAGGTAGTCCATACATCCACACAATAATCGAACATTTTAAGACACTTGACATATCGCACTAGTATTTCTAAAGTGACATAACTCAAAATAAAACCCAATTGAAAATGTGTCACTCTTGCCTATGTAGGGGGAATAGCCTTAGGACAGGAAGAGTGACACAAGTGCCCTCTGGTGTACAAGCTCTGAAGCTAGGTACATACAGTTTTGATGGTTGATAAAGAGATTTTACCATCTCTTTCATAGTCATAACTGACAAACACCGATTTTTGAGTTGCGTCACTTTAGAAATACTAGTGCGATATATACCAATATAAAAACATAAAACTAACCCGAATTCTCTCTATTCCTTTCCTTGATTTTTTTTTATTTATTTTTTATTAATTATTATTATTCTTTTATACAAATTTTTCAGAGACCATACAGCCATTTATATTATTTATTTACATATTTTTAAATTGATCCTCTTGTAAATAATTTCCATAGTTTCATTTTTATACCAGCTGTGCCCGCGATTTCGTCCGCGTGGGGTAGTGACTTTGGGCAGTATTTTTTGCATATATCTTGTGGTTTATTTTGCATTATAAACAGTGCCGTTTGGGTATTTATTTATTTATAACGGCGCGCAAACGAGCGATTCACTCTTTACAAAGTTGCGATGAGTAGAAACCATCAACAGGTCAATGAGTTACTAAGAGTTAATATTTACATGTATGTATATGGGAAGAACTAATATGGGATTTGGGTATTTAAACAAAAAAAATCTAGTTTACAGTAATGCTTGTCTATAAATGGTTTTACTATAGCACCTCAATAAAGTATTATTAATTCCTTAGCAAATAATCCATGTTTGTACATGGAAGCGAAAGTCATTATTGTCCGCTGAGAATAATTAAGCAGTTTTTAGCTGTAGTTCTCTTTCTCACCAATAGCGAAGATGTTGTAGAAAATAAGGGGAAAAAGTGAATAAATTACTAAAGAGAAAGAAATTAACCAGCTCCTGTAAAATGTCAGAACTTCATTTTATAAATTTGCCGCCGAAACCTCAAATGAGCCGGACTAAAGGGAGTTTTAAAATATTTGTCAAACTTCTTTGTCCGAGTAGAAAAGGACACTTTGACAAAAAGAGATTGATAATTTCGGAAAAGTTTTCAGTAAACTTTTCAAGAAGGTTTCCCTCCATTTGTATTCAGCCGGCCCTATTTCCTCTCCACTTTTCTTCAAAGAGACATTAAAACTTTTCAGGAGGATAACAAAATCTTTACCTAAGGCTTCAAGTTTTTCTTTCAGTCAACGGAATACAAACTTATTGATGAAAAATACAAACAAAATATGTTTCTTAGAATAGTGCGACGTTGCATCTAGAAAAGTAGTTTTTTTT
This sequence comes from Gonocerus acuteangulatus, assembly GCA_946811695.1. Taxonomy (NCBI): domain Eukaryota; kingdom Metazoa; phylum Arthropoda; class Insecta; order Hemiptera; family Coreidae; genus Gonocerus; species Gonocerus acuteangulatus. The sequence continues at coordinate 80,421,528 of OX328128.1, forward strand.
AGCACTTTCCTCCAATGGAAAGTAGCTATTGAGGTTACACTCATGCCGGAATTTTGAAAAATTTCTTCGAATCTTCATCGATCCTACCTATATATATATATATATATATATATATATATATATATATATATAACTATATATATATATATATATATATATATATATATATATATATATATATATATATATATATATATATATATATAGTTATATATGTGGCTGTTAACACGATACAGGCCAGAGCCACTAGGCCAGAATTACTAGGAGTTCTACCACCTCTTAGTAAGACACTAGATGCTGTAAGGTCAAGGTCTGTTTTCATAGGGAAGTCAATTATTGGATTTATTTTTCTGAAGTAACGACGTCGGCAAGTCGAACTCTACCACATATATATATATATATATATATATTTTCCGTTAGTCTTTGAAACTAAGTGCTACCTTTAGGAGGGTATTGATTGTTCGTAAAAATCTCGAAAACTACCCTTTTCAAAACAATTATCTGTCTTGAACGCTAATTTTACCTCTGGGAGCAATACTTTGTGCCATTTTCATTTTATTTCTTTGAAACCAAAGGAAATAAACAGTGTTACTAGTTTCTAGTATACATCAAAACGCTTCATTAGAGGACCAAATCCAAAAATCAGACATTGTTACTGTATATAACAGTACTAAAGGTGGAGTATTTTCAATGTACCTTGACATAACTGGTCCCGTAAGACTCATCGCTGGTCTTTGTTTTTAATTTTTTTTCGTTTTCTTTACAACATATTGAATATTGCGGGCATACATAGTTTAGTGATTTATGCACATAAATAGTACAAAATAAAAACCGCAAAGCCTCTTAGTAGACGGCGATAACTTATAGTTCTTCATGGCCAACTGGCAACAACAAAATTGAAATTAATTATTTTTTAAGAATGAAATAAGCCTAAAAAGTGAAAAATTATCTCAAAGATATTGTTGAGAAGATTATAATACCACAATTTGACATTTACAAAATGATATGGCTCCATTTAAGGCAAAATGAAGCACCTTCGTCTTAGAGACGAAGCGCTACCTAAATCGACCCTTGGAGGAGTTGTATCGCCTAGCTGCGCCAACTTATTAAATAATAAATACATCTCGAAAAAACATAAAATGCTGTTTATTGGAATACTTGATTCCATAATTACTAGATAGGAATGCATGGACGACAGTTGAGTATTGACAAGTTTAAATGCAACCTGCAAATATGTGTTTGAAACTTCTCCTATGTAACGAAGACAGGTATAGTTGGGATTCGGCTAGGAGAAAAACGTCAGACTTTCAAAAAGAAATCTGTATTTTGGACGTTTCGACTGCAACAATGGCAGCCTTCTTCAGCACTAGAGAATGCCTAGGGGGGAGGGAGGAAGACCTCCTTCATACTTCTCCTATGTAAGTTCATAAGCAGAAACTCTCTGAGAAGATTATTGCTTCGTTTGTGCAAACACTAACAACTCGTGCATGGAGCTTCCAGCTTCAGATCGAGGGATGTTATCGAGGATTCACAGCTTTGAGTGCAATCAGATGTTAATGCAGCCGAATAGTTAGGTTCTGTTCAAACAGAGAGCGTTCATTAGAGCGGTCAGCAGTAACTATATTGCATCCAGGATTTCCTAGTAGTTTGACAGAACTATTTGTATCGAGAGGTATTGAGTCCTCTAGGAGTTGTTAATTACAACGTCCAGATAATGACCTGTTCCTGGAAAGGTGAGTATTTAACTATTGCAAACAAGCTTCTCTCCAGTCGTCGTTTCATTTCCTTGTATTCCAATGTGGGCTGTTATTGAATTATTGTTGATCGTTAATTCACCCGAAACCGCTGGGAATTTTTCTTCCAAAGCAAGGAAAATAGATACACGTTCAGACCGAGTATTGATAAGGTTTTGGAGGGGGTTGTGTTATACTAAGTAAACCTGACTTACTGACTGCTGTTACAAGACAACTTAGGAGCTTCAAACGACTTACTGCCTGAAAGCTATTTACACAACAGTAGAGTTTTAAGAAATAAGAAACATATAAAATACAACATTGAACAATATTGTGTAAATTTGAATAAGGAATAATCCAAGCTTTTCCACCTGGCGTTTACTAACGCACAAGGAAGGGAAACAGATCTGTTATTGACTCTAAAAGACTCCTAAAATAGCTCCAGTGGTCGACCATGGGAACTTTTCCTGCTAGATTATGGGCTAACAAGTAAAACTTATTTCCGCTTGCATATTGCATACATTAATACAGTGCGGTAAAATGTTACAAACCCTTACTGCTTATATATTTGTCCAAGGGCGAAGAGACAAATATATAGGTGTATAGTCGTTCATTAGCGCTCTTTGGGTAAAGTTTGATCTTTTGGTATCAGTTAAATGAAAATATCCTAGGTGTATAGGTTTGTACCAATTTCACCACACGGTACTAATGTGACTCCATATTATGGTATATATACAGGGTGTCCCCAAAATAAACGGCAAAACTTCGGGAATCTATGCAGGATGAAAAAAGAATGAAAAAAAGTCCTTTGGCATTTTTGTCATTTTTGCTTCGTTTCTGAGAAAAACCCAAAAAACACAATTGTGAAAAGGTATTCTTTCATAATGCCTATATAAAAATCATTAAAAGTATATGTTTTATCATTCACCCCCTCCACTCACCCTCCCAGCCCAATCATCAACTCCTTTAATCTCCCTCGATCACCCCAAAATACAGGGTGTTCAAAACTCGATTGATACCCCACTTTTTTCCCACAATTTTTGAAATTTAAAAACGAAACTTGGTGGGTCCAATAGTTTAGGACAATCAAAAATAGTTTAGGACATTTTTATAAAGTTTTAACAGTAACTGTAGTCGGGCATTATCCCACTAAGTTTCCTGCACCTTACCTCTTCGCGCATCGAAACGAGTAAACTCCTAAACTATTTTTACTCCACCTACTTAGGAATTTAAGAAAGTTTAAAGACTAAATTAATATAAAAATGTTGACGAAACCGCAGCTATTTCTTGTATTTTCAAAAATCAAGTCCCATTACTTTAAAAATTGATTAAAAAATAAAATATTAAATTTAAATGAATAGAGGGGTCTACCCGCGGTCTAGAGGCTAACGCCTTACATTCATATGCGGGAGATGGTGGTCCAAAATTGTTTAGGCATTAACAATCCATGGCGTCGGATAGGACGTGGGGGGGGGGCCGGTATTTTGGCCGGCTCGATCTAGAGCTCACGCTCTTGGATTTCTTCGCGTGGGGAGACATTAAAGATTTGGTATACAGGGAGCCCATTGGCACAAGGGAGGACCTCATCCATCGCATCAGATGGGCCTGGGAACAGATTACAGCAGAGCAAAGCACAAATGCCATCCAGTCTGTCAATGTGCGATGTGATGCCTGTATTAAAAGTAGCTATTAGCACTTTCCTCCGAAGGAAAGTAGCTATTGAGGTTGGACTCATGACGGAATTTTTGAAAAATTTCTTCAAATCTTTATCGATCCTACCTAGTAGACACCGAAAATGACCCCCGTTAAAATTTATATATATCTATATATACATATATATATATATATATATGCATATATATATATATATATATATATATATATATATATATATATATATATATATATATATATGTGTCTGTTAACACGATAGCGGCCAGAGTTTTTGTTTTTTCGTCACGAAACTTGGTATATAGCATTCAATTAGCAAACGATTGAACGAGTTCGTTAACCACCAAAGTCGGTCCACCGGAAGGGGGGATTTACCCCGAACCCAAAACACTAATTTGACTATGTCAGCCGTAATATTTGTTATATTTCAACGAAACTTGGTATTCGTAGTGGTAATATAGAGAGAAAAGTGAGATATAAAAATGAACTAAATCGGTTCATTAGAAGGGGGGGTTTACTCCGGACCCACAATACCAATTCGCCACTACCAGCCGTGATTTTTGGTATATTTCAACGGAACTCGGTATTCGTAGTGGTAATCCACAGGTAAATAACTGTTGTAAAAATGAACTAAATCGGTTCATTAGGCGGGGGGGGGGGGGGGGGGGTTTACTCCGTACCCACAATACCAATTCGCCACTACCAGCCGTGATTTTTGGTATATTTCAACGGAACTCGGTATTCGTAGTGGTAATCCACAGGTAAATAACTGTTGTAAAAATAAACTAAATCGGTTCATTAGAAGGGGGGGTTTACTCCTGACCCAAATTCTTAATATACTCATACCGGTCGTAATTTCTGCTGTATTGTAACGAAACGCGGTATACGTCGTGGGTAACTCATGAGAAAGAAGTGTTGTAGAAATGAGCTGAATCGGTCAATCGGAAAGCGGGGGTTTAATTTGTAATATATTTCAATAGAAAAGCCCGTCAGACGTAAATTCACAAAGCCGCCGCAAGGAGCGCTTTCTACCACTAGAGTGACTGTATCCTGTTCCAGCGTTAGATCAAAATACGATAATATGAGGTTTTTTGTGTTTATTACGAAGTGTAATAGGTACCATGTGTAAACATAACTCTGGAAGCAAATTATTAATTGATCAGTTACTCATTACAAATTTAAAAGAGAACTATTCATGTTTTTATTTTATTTATGTAGGATATTTTAAGCAAATTGTTCTGGAAAGCAATCTACACTACCCAAATTCTGAGGAAAGTGCTTAGTTATGCAGCTCCTGCGTGACGGACTTTTTTAAATTATGTTGAACTTACAGCTTTTCATTCTCTCATTTAATTTGTTTGACCAAGACGATTTTTTGTTGTTGGGGGGGGGGGAGGGGGGGGGAAGAGGTGGGAGGGTAGAGGGGGTAGAAGATAAAACATTTATTTTTAATGATTTTTATATAGGCATTATGCAACAATGCCTTTTTACAATTGTGTTGTCGTTTTTTGCGCTTATCTCGGAAACGAAGCAAAAACCGGTTCATCGATTACCGAAGTTTGCTGTTTATTTTGGGGACTCTCTCTCTCTCTCTCTCTCTCTCTCTCTCTCTCTCTCTCTCTATATATATATATATATATATATAGCTTGTATATTTTGTTATTAAATTTGTTATCTATTTTTTTTATATACAACTTACATCTGATACTTTGATCTACCTACTTAATAAAAAGATATTTCTACTTGATGTGTAGAGCTTATATCAACATATATTTTTGTATATATGTCTAGAAATGCTCATAAACACACACAAACATATACATATATATATGTGTGTGTGTATATATTTAAACACACAATCACAAACACTACTTAAAGGAATGATATCAATTAATCTATTGTAATTATTAATAATATTATATATATATACATATATATATATATATATATATATATATATATATATATATATATATATATATATATATATATATTCCTTTTTTATCCTAGGAGGCATGGGGTCATTAAGCAGTCTTCCTTTATTATACTACTTTATTTATTGGGCCCGACATGTTTCGTGCATCTTTTCTTCGCACCTCTTCAGGGGCACTTCTACAACAAAATATAATTTTTTGCACATCCACACAAACCTTTTTTTACTATATTAAAACTATCAAATTTGAACTGTTCCACAAAAGGCATTAACATTATCATGCTCATTAAATGTTACTTCTACCCTAAATATTGCAATAATTATAGCTAAATTACATATTTTTTATAAAAGGTGTTGAGTCCTACCTTGCAAGGAAGTCCTCCCGTTACCAAGTACTCCCTCTGGAGTCCTGCTTAATACTAACCCTGTAAGTGGATGGCCAAAATGGCCCCGTCGTTATCTGTCCTTTGTTGTTGTCCTAGTAAAGTCTACTCGTCAAATATTGTTTTATACATTTTTGGGTATTAATCTATTATTCCATAGAAAATTTGGTGAACATTTTTCAGATCGGTTCTTTTATTCACTGCTATTTTCGAATTTTTTAAAATATAAATATTTTCTTTTCAGGGTATTTCTTTCTTTATTTAATATTTTGAATTCTTTGAAATTGAAACTGTGTTTTTTTGTTATTGCATGATCCGTCAATGCTGTACCGTTTTCTTGTGTGTCAATGCTCTTTACGTGTTGTATAATTCTTCTACCTAATAATTGCGCAGATTCCCCAATATAACATTTGTTACAGTCATTGCAGTTGATTTTATAAATATTATATTTTGAACTTGATGCTTTAACCCTGTCTTTAATATTACTAAATACATTGTTTATTGTATGTTTATATTTCCAGCCAATTTTACAAAAATCTTTACATTTTAAATAACAGTATTGACAAAGATGTAAATCCAATTAAGCAATATTTTACTTTCGATTATCATCCTCTTATAGAAAACAAAATAAAAACAATATGTAAAGATGTTTGTAAAATTGGCTGGAAATATAAACATACAATAAACAATGTATTTAGTAATATTAAAGACAGGGTTAAAGCATCAAGTTCAAAATATAATATTTATAAAATCAACTGCAATGACTGTAACAAATGTTATATTGGGGAATCTGCGCAATTATTAGGTAGAAGAATTATACAACACGTAAAGAGCATTGACACACAAGAAAACGGTACAGCATTGACGGATCATGCAATAACAAAAAAACACAGTTTCAATTTCAAAGAATTCAAAATATTAAATAAAGAAAGAAATACCCTGAAAAGAAAATATTCATATTTTAAAAAATTCGAAAATAGCAGTGAATAAAAGAACCGATCTGAAAAATGTTCACCAAATTTTCTATGGAATAATAGATTAATACCCAAAAATGTATAAAACAATATTTGACGAGTAGACTTTACTAGGACAACAACAAAGGACAGATAACGACGGGGCCATTTTGGCCATCCACTTACAGGGTTAGTATTAAGCAGGACTCCAGAGGGAGTACTTGGTAACGGGAGGACTTCCTTGCAAGGTAGGACTCAACACCTTTTATAAAAAATATGTAATTTAGCTATAATTATTGCAATATTTAGGGTAGAAGTAACATTTAATGAGCATGATAATGTTAATGCCTTTTGTGGAACAGTTCAAATTTGATAGTTTTAATATAGTAAAAAAAGGTTTGTGTGGATGTGCAAAAAATTATATTTTGTTGTAGAAGTGCCCCTGAAGAGGTGCGAAGAAAAGATGCACGAAACATGTCGGGCCCAATAAATAAAGTAGTATAATAAAGGAAGACTGCTTAATGACCCCATGCCTCCTAGGATAAAAAAGGAATTTTGATATTTTGGGTCATCTATAAGAATAAATAATATATATATATATATATATATATATATATATATAAATATATATAAATAATATTATTAATAATTACAATAGATTAATTGATATCATTCATTTAAGTAGTGTTTGTGATTGTGTGTTTAAATATATATATATACACACACACACACACACACATATATATATATATATATATATATATATATATATATATATATATATGTATGTATATATATATATATATATATATATATATATATGTATATATAATCCAGTGATTTTAATGAGTTGCTTTAATGAACTAAAAATGTATTCTCTATGGGCGTTCTCTGTTATGTGATATACAGTTAGACCTTGGTAGCATGGTCCATATGGAGTTGAAGGTTCTTTGGTAATAAAATGACTATTATCGCCGGGTTATCTACAGGTGTCCACTCTTTATATACACCCACGTTTGAAAAGTCTACCTGCAACAGACGAGACTCGAACCCACCTGTGAAGCCAGCGTGTTAGCTTCTGGATCTCGAGGCGGCTCTCATAGAACAACTTTATAACTTCCATTGTAGATAAAATTTTATCAGACAACAGTTTGTTTTATTTAAATTCCTTGATAAAATACAATTCTCTCTAGAGGCTTAGATAGTTTAAGAAGCCGACTCTGGAATACTTAAATTTATTTTCCCATTTCCGCTTAAGCCTTCATTAAGCCCCTTGGAGAGAACAAAGCCCCCCGAAGATAAACTTGAAGCAGAAATATACTGAATCAAGAGCGATTTTTCAGACTTTGGATATAATCCTTTCTTCGCTTTTCCAAGATGCTTCTATTATCAAGTTCTAACCCTCTTCGACGGCGGCTTGAGCTAATCCTCCATCTTCAAAATCTCCATCATCTTGGCTTTTCGATCTCAATCATACACATTTTATCTTAAGAGATTGAATTAAATTATAATAAACCTTATAAGTTTAAATATTAAAAGTTTACACAGGACCTATGTAAAAGAGTAGGAACAAAAATATCAAAAGATCACTAAAACACTGGTTAATTTAAGGGAAAAAAATAAATAAAAACACAATCGAATTCCGGCATAATAATATATTGTGTAAGAGAGCAAGTTGTCATAACCAGGCTTAGAATTTGACACTCACTAATAACACATTCGTAGTTAGTGGAAAGACCCGTACATTAACAGTGGCCCGAGAGCTGGTAACCGCACGTTTCATGAAGTGTTTTATGGACCTTGAAAGTTTGCTATAATGTACCTCTTGGGAAGATAATAAGGTAAATATGTGCTGGCTAGACTTACCTTAACCTTGGTACTGCACATTGGGGAAAGATTCAAACGAGTATTTCCCAAAAATAGAGTTTTATTCAGAAGGCAACTTTGTTTAATTTAAAATTAAGACAATTTTACAATGAATAATAAATAAGGCAGACACTTTTAAGGGCTATAACATGTAAAAAATTAAATTTATTCTAATATTAAATGAGAGTTTTATTCATTTAAATTTTAACGTCCATTATTATTAACTACGAATTTTGGGACGGGTTATCTACAGGTTACCACCCTTTTCTAGCCAGGAAGGGCTTATGCCTTTTCTTTTTTCGAAAGAAAAGCCACCACCCCTAGTGGGAATCGAACCCACGACCTTTGGCACGGAGTGATAAGTGCTCACGCCTTAACGCTCACGGCTACCGGGTCTCCATGAGAGTTTTATTCACAATGAATAAAACACAATGGCATTGTGAATGAGACTTTTATTCACAATGCCATATAAACCGGAACAGCTCTACAAGATCATGTGAGCAATAATCATTGGGAGCGCAGAGAACAACCACAACTGCGCGGTGCTCTCATACACTGTCTATCTATAGGCAACATTTATTTTTATGTTTCCTGATAATTAAACCCCACAAAAGTGTCTGCTCTTTAGCAATTATTTTCAAATATGTTTATCGAAGACGCTGTTTAAATCGCAGCGTGAATAAAGCACTTCATTTAATATTAAAAATAAAAACTTGTTACTTTGGTTTTTTATTTTCATTTACATTTTAATCCCCTTAAAAGTCTCTGCTTTATTTATTATTCATTGTAAAATTATTTTCATTTACATTTTAATCCCCTTAAAAGTCTCTGCTTTATTTATTATTCATTGTAAAATTATTTTCATTTACATTTTAATCCCCTTAAAAGTCTCTGCTTTATTTATTATTCATTGTAAAATTATTTTCATTTACATTTTAATCCCCTTAAAAGTCTCTGCTTTATTTATTATTCATTGTAAAATTATTTTCATTTACATTTTAATCCCCTTAAAAGTCTCTGCTTTATTTATTATTCATTGTAAAATTATTTTCATTTACATTTTAATCCCCTTAAATGTCTCTGCTTTATTTATTATTCATTGTAAAATTATTTTCATTTACATTTTAATCCCCTTAAAAGTCCCTGCTTTATTTATTATCCATTGTAAAATTATTTTCATATACATTTTAATCCCCTTAAAAGTCCCTGCTTTATTTATTATTCCTTGTAAAATTATTTTCATTTACATTTTAATCCCCTTAAAAGTCCCTGCTTTATTTATTATTCCTTGTAAAATTATTTTCATTTACATTTTAATCCCCTTAAAAGTCTCTGCTTTATTTATTATTCATTGTAAAATTATTTTCATTTACATTTTAATCCCCTTAAAAGTCTCTGCTTTATTTATTATTCATTGTAAAATTATTTTCATTTACATTTTAATCCCCTTAAAAGTCCCTGCTTTATTTATTATTCCTTGTAAAATTATTTTCATTTACATTTTAATCCCCTTAAAAGTCTCTGCTTTATTTATTATTCATTGTAAAATTATTTTCATTTACATTTTAATCCCCTTAAAAGTCCCTGCTTTATTTATTATTCATTGTAAAATTATTTTCATTTACATTTTAATCCCCTTAAATGTCCCTGCTTTATTTATTATTCATTGTAAAATTATTTTCATTTACATTTTAATCCCCTTAAAAGTCCCTGCTTTATTTATTATTCCTTGTAAAATTATTTTCATTTACATTTTAATCCCCTTAAAAGTCTCTGCTTTATTTATTATTCATTGTAAAATTATTTTCATTTACATTTTAATCCCCTTAAAAGTCCCTGCTTTATTTATTATTCATTGTAAAATTATTTTCATTTACATTTTAATCCCCTTAATAGTCCCTGCTTTATTTATTATTCATTGTAAAATTATTTTCATTTACATTTTAATCCCCTTAAAAGTCTCTGCTTTATTTATTATTCATTGTAAAATTACTTCAATTTGTATTTTTTTTACATTAATGATAGTAGGTTTCTGAATAAAACACTATTTTTGGGCAATCTTGTTTTGCACCTTTCCCCTATGTTCCAAGGTATGTCCAGAAAACAAATTTTACATTCTTATCTACCCAAGAGGTACATTATAACAAAATTTCAAGGCCCATAAAACACTTCATGAAAAGTGCGTTACCAGCTCGCCGACTACAGTATCATGTTGCCCTGACGATAAAATACATACTGACAGATTGCAAAAGACGAGACAATTTACTCATCACAAGACTTACACAGCTTACTTAGTAGTGCTTAGTGCGGTAGTCCGCAGGCCGTAATTTTTAATCTAAAACAAAACTTTTTTTTTTTTTTAAATGAAAGCTAATAAAATTTAGAACAACTTTGTCAATTCACATCTTTATTTTTTTTGGTTCCCTTGTTTATTAAATTTTGTGGAAAGATGTTTATAACCTTCCAATGTTTATAACCTTCCAATGTTTATAACCGTCCAATGTCTATAACCTTCCAATGTTTATAACCGTCCAATGTCTATAACCTTCCAATGTTTATAACCTTCCAATGCGTATAAACTTCTAGCTACCGTTCTCATACACAATTTTGATTTATTTATCCGGAAGATTGATTAGCCTCTCAACTCCTCCTTCTTGCCACCAACAAGATAATTGAAGGTTTCTATACTTATTAGGTGGTATTTCTTAAATTAATCACTTTCACTTCACTACGAGGTCATTACTGACGAGCTGTGACTAAATCGGATCAGGTCGGGTCGGGACCAATGTAGGCACTCACGTCGGCCGCTGTCGGTCGAACGGAATCGGATCGGATCGGGAGAAATCCGGGTCTAATTTAGGTGCAGCCTAGTCAGTAAATGCGGTATTTCCGTATTTAATCGTTATCTCTGTAGTTAGTAATCTATATATGCATATAATATAATCACATACCACAGCCTGCTGCATAAACGTCTAATGAATTCTTTTAAAGTCTTGGATATTTTTCCAGAGAAACGCGAACAAGTCCGAAAGTAGATAGAGTTCTATCGAAGAGAGGCAATGAGATAGAGGCTATTTACGCAGCGGCCTCCTCAGGGTGTGTAAGGGCGAAATTAGAAGTTGTGTAAGGAAGTGTGGAGTAGAACAAATTACAAGTAGACGGGGAGTCTTGGTATTTCCCACACTTTTCAAGAAGTAGACCCAATGCCTCAGCACTTCTAGAAGAACCATTACCCTCTAAGGCTATAGATACATTCCTCTCTTCTACATCCATTCTAGGCTAGTATCTAGATATCTTATAGCACTATCTAGGGGAAAGAAGTAAAATTAGTTGGAGCTGTTAATAATAAAACTAACTAAATATCTGCGTATCATAACCAATTTATTTTCATTTCTAGACAAAGTATTTTTTTTGACCCTTCAATGTAGATACGAAGATATACAATATTCAGAGGGATGAGAATATAATTAAATAGTTTAAAATAAACAAATAAATAATTAAATAAATATTAACAAATTAAATAAATATTAAAGAAATGGGGACAATAAAAGTTTATGAATAAAAATAAATGCATAAACAGGAGAAGAAAACAACAACATAATTTACATAGCTAAACTGGTCTTCCTGGAGGTCAAATCTTAAGCAGCGTCTTCCTGGGAGGATAGGAGAAAAGCGAAGAGGCGGGATTTTAATACAGGTAAGGAAGGAGAGTGTCGAATCGAAAGAGGGATAGAGTTCAAGAAGGAGGAGGCTCGGGAGATGAAGGAACGGTCGAAGAAGGCTGTTTTAAGAGTGGGAGGATAGAGATCGGAGGGAAGGGAACGGGTACCACGGGAATGGACAGAAGACTTTTAAACTGAAAGAGGTTGTAGATATAGGAAGGAGATTTGGTAAAGGAAGGAAAAGTAGGAAGTATTGTCGTCGAATTGATGGAAATAGCCACTTCAACTCGGAATACCGGTGAGAAATATGGGCATCCCTGGGTGTATCGAGGATAAATCTGAGAAAACTGTTCATTAATCGCTTAAGACGACCCTCAAGCTGAGTGAGCCCTCCATGCACTAGCCAACCGTAGTCGAAGTGGGGGAACACAAGAGAAGATACAAGAAGCTGACGTGTAGGAGTAGGGAGGATGTGACGGGAACGGTTAAATAGCTTAAGGGTGGCTATGGAGCGAAGAGTGATTAGGGATAAGTGATTTTGTTGAGTTAGAAACCTGAAATTGTGCACACTTGCCGGTCTTATAACCACAATAAAAGTATTTATGAGTCGCTCACGTGAAAAATTTTTTCGTGGTCGGCCCCGCCTCAGAATTGCACTCGGCTGGGCTCAGGGGGCCAAAACCGATTTTTTTTTCTTAAAAAAATACAACTGCTTCTATCTCAGCCAACTTTTTTTAAAATTTCAGCATAAAAGTTTGAGGCCCCCACCGTTGATTGCAGGATGGTGGTTAATCATTGAAGTACCAGAAACGAAGAAAATTTCCCAAATCCTCAAGTACCAAAATTGTTACTTCAACTTTACTTGTTCTGACCGATAAGGTTGACACATTTTTTTTTTGTTTTAGTGGCTTGTTCGAAGGACAACAAAAAATATTTTTTTATTTTTCGCATTGTCATCCTTCCTTTTGTTATATAGCTTTTGCGTCTCCGGATTTGGGCTTAAATCTTCCGTGCACATGTATAGAAAAACCCCAGACCGAAATTAGCAGCGTAAACCTGCTTACTCAGTAAATTACTGAGGACAGACGCGCGTTATCTCTATGTAAACATTGGAACCAAATCGAAGACGGATTTTTCTTTTTTGCAGTACACAAGTCAGTGTTGACTGCAAAGGATGTCTGAGAAATTTATAAAATAAATCTGCAGAGATTGAAAAACCTGTTTTTCTTTCAGAAAGGGACGAGGAGGGGAGAGCGGAAAGGGGGAGGGGGGAGTTAGGCTAGTTTCTCTCAGCAGAGTATCCTCAATTCCCATTCTAGTTTCCCTCACATTCCTCCATTAAGAGGAAAGGCTGTGTTTTTCACAGGAAACTCTACAAAATCCCCCCACACAATGGCCTACATTCTTTATCCGCAAGTCGCAACTTTTACAGGAGGAGAAATATAACATTAAAGTGGTTATAGTCCACTACTATCTCTCTTAGACAGTTCCAACTAAATGTGTTCCTCGTAAACCACCCACCGCTTGTTATAACAATCCCGTATACTACACGCTTAGATTTTCTAGAGAAAAAAAAACGCAACTAATTTGCTGATTTTTTGACTGTTCCCCATGGATTTTCGCATGCTAAACCCGAAACAAAAACCACGTTTATTTTTTTGAGCAAAATTACGTTTTTGATTACCTATCGCTTCTGTTGTTAAGGTTTGTGGTTCAGGGTACTGGATGAATTTTCAGCGGTCTTCCTATTTCACCTATGGTTGGTTGAGTCCGGACAAGCTAATATTCAGTGGCTAGGGATGGGCGATAGTCGATAGTTCAGCACTATCAATAGGGCGGAACTATCGGCTGAAAAATATCGATACTATCGATAGTTATTCGATAGTGTCTTCCCCTATTATTAGTACCACTCCAATGAAGAATTTAATTGTATTGAATTAAATTACCTATATCTTGCAGGGTTAGATATAGTCATAAGATTACACAAAGGTTTGAAACGAAATACGATTTTTCTTTAATTCATAAAAAATTATTTATTTTTTGAGAATACACAACAAGGCTATTTACTCTTAAAGTCTATGAGCGAACCAGCTACCTAATGTCAACAAACATCATACTTTGATGACTTGTCAACCGATGAACAACCAGTTTTGAGTAATTCATAAAAAGCATTTCAAAAGAAAAAAAAATATCAAGAGGCACAAAAAAGTGGAATCATTTCAAACGGGTTTAGTTGTGCTCCTTATGCTACACATTACCGGAAAGGAAAACCAAAATTTCCGCTTTTCTTTGGCTCAGTCTGGTCTGCTGCTTAGAAATGACTTTTCCAGCGGCTGAGTATACACGTTCTGAGGGTACAGACGAGCCTGGAACACAAAGATATTTACTGGCTACATTATGTAGTTGGTTGTATTCACCAGACGGTTCTTTTTTCCCCAGAATTGCAGCGGAGTAGCTTTGTTTGACAGTGGATGTTGCTGCAAGTCATTTTGAATAGTTATAATCGAATTTGCTTTGCATATCCTCAGTTTCGTATCTTCATATTTTTTTGCATTCAACATGTATCAGAAAGCTGCTTCTCTTTTCATTCGTAGTTAGTTTTTGAATTTCGGGTGTAGATGTAGACGCAGCTAATAAAGTGGAATCAGAAGTGTCTGTACTGGTACTTTGTCTCTGCAAACTACTAGCAGCGTTTTTAAAGGAAGCTAAAGCATTTATTAGCCACGTGGGTCCATTTTGAGCATTGCAATTGTTTAAAAATGCCTTCTTCTTCCATCAAGGGTCCAACAGAGTCACCAAAGCAGTAATGGTTCTAGTATAATATATCGATAGTTCATGACTTTAAATAAATACTATTGATAGTCATGAACTATCAATATATCGTTAGTAACTATCGACTATCACCCATCCCTATTGGTGGCACAGAGTTAAGGTTTTTGGTTCAGGATACGGGCAGAGCTTTATTTTTGTTTTGTTTTTTATTTATTTATTTGTGAGCACCACGCTTCGAAAGCGGTTTGTCCAGATATAGATATAATATGCAAATACATATTCAGTTACATAGTAATTATAAATCCTTAACAATTAACATTTTACATAATAATTAGTGGTATTTTTCATACAATAGTAGAATTATACAATTTTAAATATCTTATTTATTTATTTAATTTAAACAGTGTTCCGCTTCTTTGGTGATAACACAAAAATATCTATCTAATTATATTAACCTTAGGTTTATCAATAAAAAACAGCTAGAAAAAAAAAACAAAAAAAAAACAAAAAAAAAAAAAACACTTTGAGTCGTCTAGACAATCAAAGGCAGATATACATAAAGTATTGAAGTATAAGTAAGAAAATTTTAGTTCATACACATGCTATTTATTAAGGGAGGTTGGTCTGGTTAAAAAAGAAATTTTGTTAAACATATTATAGCTTGCAGTTTCTGTTGTGCAGATCACTAAGGGTTTTCAGAAATGTAAAAATCTTCCTTCTTTCATTTGAAGAGGAAATTAGAGGGTTAGTTGTTCGAATTATTTCTATGAAATTTGACTTTTGAAGCTAGCAATTAATAATTAATGTTTGTGATACATTGATCGAGCATTTGTAAGAGCCATTTTAATCTAATGTTTGATAGGAAATGCTAAATTAGAGACAAATACTTGATGACAGACAAGACGGAGAGCCCGGGTTATAACCTTTTTCCTACGATAAGAGTCTCGTCCTGATGTAAGAATGATGTGGAGTAGTGGAAAAGAAGACTCCTCCAGAACAGTGAATGATATTCTTAGGACCGAATGAATGGGATCCAGCTGACAAATCTATAGGGAGGAACGCCCTGAAGATCTCCCTCATTCAGGGAACAGGGGGGGGGGGAGCATACAGATTGTGATCTATCTCCTCATTTCTCTATCGTGTCCTTATCTCTTCTCTTATCTTCAGGTTACACTTCTTTCTGGCCAGGCTGAATGTATGGATTACCATTTTTACAAATAGCCCAAATGGTACGCCGACCTAGATATAGTGGACCCTCATTTTGTATAAAAAAATGTCCGACTGACAAAAACTGCGTCATCTTAGCGCGTTTCCGTTCTTATCCCTACTGTCATTTGTAAAGCTTGAAATAGAAACAATAATTATTTTGTTTAGTCCATTCGTGAAAAATTCAAACACCTATTCTAATGAGACCTCAAAGCAAGATGTCTGCAAGACACAGGGAAATGACAGAATCCTAAGCGGAAATTACTCCTTCTGCCTTCTCAACGTTTGCTTTAAATACTCTAATACTCATGTTACTGTAAATATGAGTACCTATATGCTTGAAAATATAAATATAAATATATATATATATTTATATATATATGTATATATATATATATATATATATATAGTATAATAATAGCAATATAAATAAATATACCTGTATAGTGACATACCTATTGCTAGAAACATTAACATAAATATGAGTACCTATATGCTTGAAAATATAAATATAAATATATATATATATATGTATATATATATATATATAGTATAATAATAGCAATATAAATAAATATACATGTATATGGTATCCAAGCGAATACAGTACAAGTGTCATAGTAACATACCTATTGAGAAGATTGAGAACTGTCCCGTTTCAAGAAGAGAACATTTCTATATATATATATTTATATTTATATTTTCAAGCATATAGGTACTCATATTTATGTTAATGTTTCTAGCCTTTTTTTTGTTGTTTTTTGTTATTGTTTCTGTCCTTACCATTGTTATACCATATATGATTTTACAGCCCTGAAGATGGCTTGTATAGCAAGCCGAAACGTTGGCGGCAATAAATATACATTTTAGCAAATAAAATTTGTTTTATTGAATAAGAACACTGACCGAAACCCCGACGATCAACGCTTCCTACTTCCGAACGGTCGACCATATCTTCTCAATTAATACGACATAGTATTGCTATTGTATAATATTATTGTATAATAGTAAAAAATATACGGAATCTTCGAAATTCAATCAAAAAGATATATTTCTAACAACAAGAAAATGGTTTCTTATATTTTGTATCCTGTTTTACTGACAAATACATTTTTCTAATATAAGCAATGACAAATGGGTGAATAGAATCAATCGAAATTACTGTTAAATTTCTATGTTGGTTCATGGCGACAATATGAGGCCAGTCGTTGTCATGAAGGGAAAAATATTTCGGGTAGTTTTCGCTAGTGCGAATCGAGTTGAAGTATCCCAAACACTCTAAAAAACTATAGTTAACAAGTACAGGTATATTTCCAATTTCTCAATCTTCTAAATTTAATGTTATATGTAGACCTGCTTCACTATTATAAAATTGACTGATTAAGGAATTATTGTCGGCTCTGCCAATATTTACACTTTATACTGACTTTATTGTTAACTATTCTTCATTTCTCTGGACAGATAAACAGCTTCATTGTCCCTTTAGGTTAATGTAAGTTCCTGAGTAGATACCATATTCTAATTATTTATTAATTTTTTTTCGGATGGGGCGAGGTTGGCAGTCAAGCACTCGACTATAATACGCTAGAGAACCTGACTGTCTTCATTTTTCTCCCACGGTCTCCCAGACCGTCCCTAGGCCCACCCACCCTTTAATTAATTCAATAATGGCTATCTGCAAACATAAAGAACAGGCGGCCGGCGCATAACACTGCCCACTCTATCTCACTAGTGTGACGTATGGTCAACAATCGGATGCCTCTACAGTATCAGCCCCTCAGGGCTATTATGGCCTTTTATGGGACTGAAAAAAAAAAATATTTTACTGGAAGGACGGTGACGCTCATTGGTCACTGCAGCAGATCTCTGGGCCACTGTCTTCTGAGTCGGCTTGGTGGAGAGAGTGGGGCGCTCGATAGGAGGAGCAACAAAAAAGTACATTTAGTTTTCAAAATAATTATTGCGTAAGGTGTTCTATTTATATATTTACGGGCATCTGGAACCAAGGCTTGAGAACAAATGACTTACATGGAGGTGGGATAAATATTGCCAAAATAATAGAATTCAAGAACATTTGTATAAAAAATAATATAAATTTTATTTTACATACTGCTTTATATTTGAAGAGAAAACGTAAACCCTTCCCCTTCGTGTCCTTTGAGAATTTCAAGAAGTAAGAGAATAGGTAATTCACCTCTTCCAGAAAGAGTCCTTTGAATGTTTAAAGGTGGATGGGAATAAATAAGGGTCTTTAAAAAGTCCGACTGGCAGGAACTGCGTCATCTTAGCGCGGTTCCCTACATCCCGAAGAAATGGAATAGATTAGGCACTACAAATCACAGGAAACTGACAGTAGCCAACTTACACTGAATAATACGGATAATTCTTAATCCTCATTCTTGAGGAAGGCTGAATAAGTCAATACAATTGTGTACTGAAAACATACTCACTCTTCGACTACTGCACAGAAGGCTCTATTTCGAACCAAAAATTCGTTGTCATTTTAAGTTTCTTTTGCTTTACTAGCAAATTCATATTACTGTTATAATCAACTGTAAATATGTGCTTCATGGCAAATAAAATTCCATTCTCTCGAGGGTAAAATCTTTATATAAAATAAGAAATAACGATAACTTCAGTTGTAGGCTATGAGGAAGGTTATATAGATAGGAGAATTAAAAACAAACTTATGTTTACGCCATCATGATTAGCCACTGCCATCATGATTAGCACAGCCACTCCAAACTTATTACCAATACCTTTCACCGTTTCTTGGCTTATTTTACTAAAATACTAATTTCACTGATAAATGCAATTTAAAACAAAAACAACCAATTAAAAATTGTGATACACAAAGACAAAAACCCGTTCAAAACAACAAAACAAACACTTTTTAAGTTTTAAGCGCTTATATCTCTGATTGACGTTGCCCCATCGAATATTTCTTCTGAACCTTTTTTGTAGAGAATTTAGTAATCATTCGAATGGTTACCGTCCACTTACCACGATTTCCCAACCGTTATCGAGATATTTACGAAAAATGTGTGAAGATCCGAAAACTTTTCATGTCTATTAATAAAATATTTTTTTCGCATACTTCCTTAACTCCAAATATAACCAAAATTTAAAAACCTTAGTGGGATTAATTTCCAATATGTAGAAAATATTTCAATTGAATCCCGCGATTCTAAGTACCCACAAAAAAATAATGACTTACAAAAACATTGATTCCACTTTTCTCAAAAACGGTTACAGACATCGCCTTAAAAAGTGTTTCATTCGTTTTCCTATGTTAATAAACCTATAAAACAAGTACCTGCAAGCATATAAAATCAAAAACGTAAGCGTTACGTTTTTTTTTTGGGCGAATTTCACCCCAAACACTATCTTTCCGTGGGCGGATTCTGCTGGTTAACGAACTTGACCTTTCAAATTAAAAGACAGATTTTTGTACCAAATTTCATCAAAATCGGGCCATTTTTGAGCTTGCTAGAGCGTTAACAGACAAGCATATATATAAATATATACATATCGTGTCGTGAGGTCAACCTCATAAGCGGGTTCTCCCTATGGAGGTAGGGAGGTACCGCGCTAAAGCAGTGCTGTCTCCAAGCATATTCCTGAGGAATCTACTGAAAATACCACATATAAATACAAAAAGTCCGACTCGCAGGAACTGCGTCATATTAGCGTGGTTTCGTACATATCTCTAGTGTCATTTGGAATGCATGAAATAAAAGCTGTTATTATTTTTGTTAGAGCTTTTGCGAAATACTTTTAGATGGCAAAGGTATTTTTGCCTTGAAAAATGAAACCCCACCCTTCTCTACGTTCGCTCGAAGAAAACACTATTGCCAAAACATTTACTTGTCTTCTTTTACTATAATACTAATTTTACAGATAAATGAAATTAAAAAACAATTAATTATAAAGGTTTTTTAAACGACTTTAAAAACCCATACAAAAGAACAAAACCAACGCCCTTGAAGTTTTAAGCACTTATTTCTCCGATAAACATCGCCTAATCGAAAATTGCTTCAGAACTTTTTTTGTAGAAAATTTAGTAACCTTTCGAATGGTCACCTTGCACTTACCACGATTTCACAACCGTTTTCGATATATATTTACAGAAAATTTACAAAGATCCCAAAAATTTTCTTGCCTATAAATACGTTTCTTTTTTTTGTTTTTTTTCTCGAACACCAGAATCCAAATGAAACGAAACTTTAAATATATTAGTTAAGATGAGTTTCGAACTTGCAGAAAATATTTCAATTAAATCTCACGATTATAAGTATACAAAACGAGAATTACAAACAAGTTAGAAAAATATTTCTTCAGTTTTCTCAAAAACGACTACAGATGTCGCCTTAAAAACGGTTTCATTCTTTTTCCTACGTAAAGGAACTGATAAGACGAGTATCTGGAAGCATATGAACTCGAAAACGTAAGCGGTACGATTTTTTTTCGCAAGAAATTTCGCCCCGAAAATATGGAGGAAGGAAGGAACCGCGCTAATGAGCATATATACTTTTTTTTTAATGTTTTTTTTTTTTTTTTTTTTATTTTGAGCATCAAGTAGAAGTAGGTGGAATAATGAGAATAGTACTGTGCAAAGCAGAGAGACTTACTCACAAAGTTGATAAGAGTGATATATTGGTAGGTTTTGGCGCGGGATTGAATGTCACATGCCAAAAAAGCGGTTCCACTACTTCATTAGCTGTCAGTCATTCATCAGCTGATGATGCATACATTCATTAATAAAGTAGAACTTGGATAATTCGAACCTCTAGGGACCGATAAAAAAGTTCGAAGTATCCAAAGTTCGAATTACAAAAGTTTTTGAAAACAAAGGGGTAAAAAATCGAGGGCCTTTTTGCGAAGACCACATCCAGTTACTTTTGAAGTAGCAGTAGTGATTTATAACAGTTACTTGTACTCGCTGATAAGCTTACTGATTAGCTTATAGGTTATCTACTACTTCTTGACTCGTTATCTACGGTTATAATTCATATTAGATAATGGCAAGTAATATTTATTAATAAAAAGGTTAATATGATCAAAATCAATTCTCTCAACTATGAAATAAGTTATTATGCTTTAAAGTTGACTGTTTTGCAGGTTATGAAGGATAACAAACAACGATATTTGTAAACAAACATATTTTATTCCTTTTCTCTCTTTCTTTTTTGGATATTTTACATTTATTAGGCATTACATGCTATGCGTTTCTGCTCGCTACGCTACGCTCCGCTCGCTCAAGAAGATATCAAAACCCTAGTCAATCCAACTCGCAATTAAGAGAATTATATTAATTGTAGCGACTCTAGTCTATCCAACTCGCTAAAATTAATAGGATTCCATTAATTTTTCCCAGTAAGAAACCAATCCCTTTTACTTTGTCAGGAACATTGCGAACTAATTGTAAAAGACTCATTTTTCTCACTAACATAAGCAGAGCTTTTTCATAAACAAAAGCTAATTCACTGTTGAAGGTTACTTTACTCCCAGCAAGAACGAATGCAATTGGTCATCGGAATCCTCCAATAGGAAGGCAAAGGAGTTATGCGCATGCGCTAAATCACTGATACAATCACTACTGCTACTTCAAGAGTAACTGGATGTGGTCTTCGCAAAAAGACCCAAAATCGAATTTCATATTTTCTCACATTTTATTTAAACAAAAACAAATATTTCATAAATTGATAATTACGTCCATGTGTAATAAATAATTGTTTTGAAAAAAGTCATTTTCATGGGCGACAATTTTTTTCATTTTTCAGGTATGTTGATAAAGTATTAGGAGGAATTCTAAAGTCCTTGGCAATTTCAGATTTTTTCTTTATTCCATTTTCAACTTCTTTAATTGCAGCTATTTTCTCTGGCAACGTTAAAGTTTTATAACTGGTAGGCCTTGAAATCTTAAATCAAGAAGTCACTGAACTGCTCTGTACACCGGAAATTGGGGTCACCCGTGGTCTAATGGCTAGCACCTTGGATTCATAAGTGGGAGATGGTGGGTTCGATTCCCAACCTCCGGCAGGAATTTTATCATCCCACGGCTCGCTGGTAAAATTCCTCGCTGCACCCTGGATGTCGGCGCTAATGACCTAGATGTAGATGCGCCGTAAAAAAAAAAAAAAAAATACACCGGAAATTCAAGGCACAAACAATACAACAGATCTAGACGCTGACTCACTTATAACTGAATTAATTAGAAATGAAGATGGGAGGGATGGTGGAAGGGAATTCTAGGATAAAACGACAGGATGGTGTATGTAACTACAACCCCTGGAAGGGAGGAAGCGTGACCCACCACATTGCAGAACTCCTAGAGTCCAAGAACTAGACTATGGGTCATTCCATGTCAATTCAACACAATTCAATTTTTTACCTCTCCTAGATGGAATCGCTGCGCCTCTTGTCCCGGAACCCCTACATCCGCCCCTACATCTTACTATCCTTCTTACCCGAGGGGACAATATTTAAAAAAAAATTAAGATCGAACATCTCCCATTGGAGGTTAAGACTCGAAAAAAAAATTCGAACTATCCAAAATTTTATTCGAATTAACCACGATTTTTTTACATTGTTTATGGCTTAAATTCTAGGGACCGAGAGAAATATTCGAATTAACCAAGATTTCGAATTATCGAAGTTCGAATTATCCATGTTCCACTGTATATCATAATAATGACTTTATAATAGACTTTATTAATAAAACTGCGTCATCTTAGCGCGTTTCCGTTCATATTTCTAGTGAAATTTGTAAAAGAATATTAGCAGTTATTGGTGTGGTTTGATCTTTCGTGAAAAATATAAAATAAAATCTGGAAGAGAAAATAGATTTAAGACAACGGTATCATGGCGACTTCCCCCACCTTCTCAACGTTCGCTCTTGGAAACACTATAACAACGTTTCACATTTTCTTACCTTGTTTTAGTCAAATACTCGTTTTACTGTTAAATACAATTAAAATAAGCTACAACCAGTTAAAACGTTAGGTAAGCAGATGCAAAAACCCTTTCAAAAGAGCAAAACTAACAATTTCAAAGTTTCAAGCATTGGTCGCCCATCAAAAACTCAATTCAAACCTTTGAGAGGAGATCGTTGACCGTAGATGATGCAAGGTAGGGATTGTCGGGGTTCGGTCACTGCTACTTAATAAAACTACATTTTATCATAAAAATGGTTTTATTGTGCCGACGTTTCGGCTTGAACTTCAAGCCTTCATCAGGGCTGTAAAAAACAAGTAGGACGGATGTAATACTGAAATATACATATATATATATATATATATATATATATATATATATATATATATATGCCTACATACACAAATACACATACATATATGGAAAAAGACAAAACATAAAATACTAGAACATAATATATAGAAGAACAATGTGCTCTAGAAGTGTTTGGATTATTAGGAAAACAGATATAAGAATAACAGATTACATATTAGATTAGATATAAGAATAACAATATGGGCTTACCGATGGGAAGATAGAGAACTATTCCTCACAAATGCGGGATCATTTCTGACAGTTAATACAGGGAAACATAGGAAGAAAGGAGTTGGTGAGGGGGGGGGGGGGGGTTCTGGACCACCCAATGGACAGAGAACATAGAAGATGAAAGAAAGAGCGGCGAAAGCGGCAAAGTACAGTAAGGGGTCATAAAGTTCTCTATCTTCCCATCGGTAAGCCCATATTGTTATTCTATATATATATATATATATATATATATATATATATATATATATATATATATATGTATATTTCAGTATTACATCCGTCCTACTTGTTTTTTACAGCCCTGATGAAGGCTTGAAGTTCAAGCCGAAACGTCGGCACAATAAAAACCATTTTTATGATAAAATGTAGTTTTATTAAGTAGCAATTCAAACCTTTCTTGTAGAGATTTTTTTTGTTTTAAGAGAATTAAATAAGCTTTCGAATGGTCCTCTTCCACTTACCACTACTTCCCAACCGTTTTCAAGATATTTTAGAAAATATACGAAGATATTTTGGAAAATATAGGAAAATTCTAAATGTTTTTCTGTTGATGAAACATTTTATTTCGAGCACTTCATTAACTCCAAACGGAACCAAAAATTAACCATTTTAGACTAGATGAATGTCAAACATCTGGAACAAATTTTAACTGAATCAGGCGTTCCTGAATACCCAAACTTAAAATTAGTTTGGAAAAGTAGGTGTTTCAATGTTCCTCGTAAACGGTTCATTTAGCTATGTTATGATACTTCTAAAACGAGTACCTGGAAGCATATGGGCTCCAATAGCCATTTTCCGGTGGACGGATTGGAAAAAATCTCCATTCTCCATTTTCGATGTTATCCATCAACCATTATGTCATTATCAATGTTCGCTGCCGGTAACCAATATGTACATAGATTTTTTGTTGAATTCACAGGCAGTCCTTCATTAGCCAGAACAATAGCCCAATACCGCCTTACATTATTCTTATACTTCGAACAGTATTTTAGTCAGCTAGGTAACTATCGTATTTAAAAATCCGCTATTTTTATGATTTAATGAATAGATATTGTCAAAATGCAGCTAAAACTACTAACTATTAATTACAATAACTGTCAGCAGAATGGCGTAACAACTAAATTTGCAGTTAGTACTCATATGAGTGCGAATGCTTATTTCTTTAAAGCAGTTTACTTTTTTGTAGTAAGTACAGAATTGTTTTGAGGAAAAAATTGGTTTTAATCTCTCTCCCTTTCTCTCTCTATCTCTCTCTCTCTCTCTCTCTCTCTCTCTCTCTCTCTCTCTCTCTCTCTCTCTCTATATATATATATATATATATATATATATATATATATATTACAAGAATTTCTTAATGCTGGTAATTATTAATTACAATTTTAATGCTGAGGTATTTAATCCTCCATGGATTCTTCCTGTCTCTTTCCTACAAAGCCGAGATGACTTGATCCAGAGGCCGCAAAAAAAAAAAAAAAAACTTTAATCGCTGATTGAATGTGAATAATTGTATGTGTTTTTACTTAATATAAGTCCGTGTGAAAATTTCTGAATGAATCCATTTTCCATGGGGGTATGTATATAACAGGGAGGGCTGCAGCCCCCCCCCCCCGAAATTTGAGTTGGAAAAATTTCATAAAATCCTTAAAAATAAATTAAATAAGATCATTTAGTTCATAAAAAATATTCCATTTTGGGTGTAATAGTGTTTTAGTTGGCTAAAACTCTTCCAAGATCTAAATTGTTAGTATTCCATACACCGTAAATGGTCTCAACCCCCCCCCCCCCCCCGAAATTTTCTCAGCCCCCTCCGAAATTATTTTCTATATACGCCCATGCCATTTTCAGAGTGATATAGGAGAGTCTGTAAGGGACTGATTAGCAAGTAAAGCAATAGATAATGGGGAAATCTTTGAGAAAAGTGGAATTGCATTTCAAAACTTTAATTTACACTAAGATTACTAAAATGCGCATAAATATCGTAAAACATTGCTAAATTAAGAGAAATGGTTGAATGAGATAGGGAGAATACGGTAGGTATGGGTACCTGCAAAGGGAAAATCAGGCGGCTGGAGCATTGTACTAACCACACTATCTCCCTAGTGTGCCATATGGTCAAGAATCAGATAACTCTACAGTATCTGCCCCTCTGGGCCCTTAGTGGCCTGTTACGGGACTGATTTTTTTTTTTAATATTCTCAAATGGTAATTCCTTACGAATGTCCTTATATCTATAAAAATATCTTTTTTTTTTGCAATATTAACGAAGTTATGATTTTTTCAAAAACACCCTATTCCTCTGCAGCACCCTGTATAATCATATCCGCACAAGCAAACTGTAGGGGTTTCTAGTGCCCACAACGTTTTGCTATGAGGCTATTTTCTTCCAATATATATATATACATATATATATATATATATATATATATATATATATATATATATGCAATTGTGTTAATAATAAATGTAATAAAATTACTAATTTTGTAAAATCAGATTTTGGACTGGAAGTCCTGGAAAGTATGCATTCTGAAAAGAAGCTGTATACGAGAAGCTCTAGTAATCTAGTTTTTTTTTTTTTTTTTTTGTAAAAAATTATAACTAGTACGTATTACCAATACTCACACTGTTTACTTTCTTTGTTTATTTGTTGTGAAATTTACTAAAATAAAAGTAGAACTTGCGAGATGAAATATTTTATCTTCCACGATAAACCTGTGAATAAGGAAATAAGCGAATATATGTGTCTAGAGAGATATATTTTTATCACTTTTCACCTTCCCTCGATAACCAATTTATTATAAATATATATTGGGTGAAGGGGAGAATAAAATTGTCGTAGGAGGAACATATTTTAGGTTTATTTCCGTCTCCTATAGAATCTTATTTCACTGTGTTTTATTGAATTCGTGGTTTATTGTCCCTGACACGTGTCCTACCTACGTACACGTGTCTATTAGATACTGCAAACATATATTTTTATACAATATGCTTGACAGATAATGGGCACGTGTTGGCTACCGGTATGATAAGGAAAAATGTCATTAAATCTCCACCGTACCGTTTCATAACACCGTAGTCATATGTAGATAATGTTTTAATAATAGTCGGAGAGCTGGTAACGCACTTTTCATGAAGTGTTTTATACACCTTGAAATTTTGCACCTCTTGGGTAGATAAGAAGGTAAGGATGTGTTGGCTAGACTTACTGTGGAACACCAGGTACCGCGCATAGGGGAAATGTCCCCCTAAAAATTGGTTTTATTCAGAAACCAACTATCATTGATGCAAACAAAATTAAAATTAAGGCAATTTTAAAATGAATATTAAATAAGGCAGGCACTTTTAAGGGGGTTAAAATGTAAATTAAAAAACAAAAACAAAGTACTTTGTTCTTATTTTTAATATTAAATGAGGTGCTTTATTCATGCTGCGATTTAAACAGTGTCTTTGATAAACATAATTGAAAATAATTACAAAAAGGCAGACACTTTAGTGGTGTTTAATTACCAGGAAACATGAAAATAAATCTATAATAGACTGCAATACACTGCGTGTAACCGTAAGAGTGTATGACAGCACCGCGCAGTTATGGTTTTTCTCTGCGCTCTCATTGGTTCTTGCTCACATGTTCTAGAACACCTGTCCCGGTTTAAATGGCAGCGCGAATAAAACTCTCATTTAATATTAGAATAATAAAAAAAAATGTTTTTTTTTTTACATGTTAACCCCCTTAAAGTGTCTGCCTTATTTATTATTCATTGAAAAATTGTCTTATTTTTACATTAAAAATAGTTGACTTCTGAATAAAACTCTATTTTTGGGAAATATTTTTTTGCACCTTTCCCCTATTCGCAGTACCTGTTGTTCCAAGGTAAGTCTAGCCAACACATATACACCTTCTTATCTACCCAAGAGGTACATTATAGCAAAATTTCGTTCGCCATTTTTTTTTCGAAGAATTGAAACGTATTTTTTTGGATACTTTAACATCCCATATAAAACGTTTGATATAAAGATTTGAAAAATATCAATTTACTTTTTATTTAAAAATTCAAGAAAATTACTTTGATTTTGATCACAAACCCTTCTATTTTGTAAGCGTAGGATAAGGCGTAGTTTTAGGCCCGGCTCCTGGTTCCAAACCGTTAGACCTAAGGAAGATTGCAGTTGGTAAAGAAGTTTATGACATGATTAATACCCAAAGACTATAATGTTTTTGAAGTAATATTGTTTTACGAGAAGCAAATGTAGATATCAGATTTCCAGTACTACAAATGTCCAAATCCGATTGAAAGAATAAATCCATAAAATAGGTTCTATTAAAGAGATGGCAATTCGATATCCCTCCAATCTGTTGTAACATTGGCTATTTTAGCCCATGACAGTACTGACAACTCCCGCTGCGAACTGATAACGTTGACACGACAACCCAACAATAACAGTGTTGTTGGAACAGGCTTTACGATAAAAAGCTCCGATCTGTCAGTGATATGACACCTGGAGTTGTCTGACATTATTTCCAGCTTCATCCGAATGTTGCAAGCTTGTGTTATCAGGAGCTCTCCAGCATTTCATCCTAAAATTACTTTTAGAAATAAAATATTTCACAAGTAGCACAACGGAAACAAACTACTCAGCCTTCATTCAATGATTTTAAAATTTACTGGAATACTTAATGACAAGACGAGATAAACCTATATGCAGTATATGTAACACAGAACTTACGATTAAACACTGACAGACTGCCAAAGACGATGCAACTTGAACATCCTATACTGACCTATCTCAAGAACACAGGACTATACAACCTTATTTAATGACAATAAGCACTGTTGACTTAAAAATAGCATTATACTTCCATAGACACTAGGACCAATTTAACGGAGAACACAAAGTCTTTTACTCTTGAAATTTTATACAATTACATAAACTATGCTGATTTGCTAGAATGAATGGTTCAGAGGATGCTGTTCTTTGTGTTGATAGCCAATGAAGCGGAACACATCAAATATAAAAAAATAAAAAATAATAATATTTAATCAACTAGATTTTCAGACATCTCCTTGGATTTCTTCGCAAGGGGACACATTAAAGTCATGGACTGCAGCGAACCCATTGGCTCAAGGGAGCATCTCATCCATCCAGTGTTGTGTAAATTTTAATTTAAATGTAATTCAAATGATATTTGAATTATGAATTACATTTTTTAATTGTAATTGAAAAGTCTGAAAATATCAATTACAGTTATCGAAAAAATAATTCAATTTGGATTAGCTGTATTTCAATTAAATAGAACTCAAGTATTTGAATTACAGAGTTATTTGAAATAAATGTTGAGTAAATTTGAATTACAATGTAATTCAAATAGTATTTGAATTACAGAGTTATTTGAAATAAATGTTGAGTAAATTTGAATTACAATGTAATTCAAATAGTATTTGAATTACAGAGTTATTTGAAATAAATGTTGAGTAAATTTGAATTACAATGTAATTAAAATAGTATTTGAATTCTTAATTAAATTTTTTTATTGTAATTGGAAAGGCTGTAAATATCAATTACAGGTGCTAATGATCTTTACAGTCGAAGCAACACCCCCCCCCCCCCCACGCAAAAAAAAATCAATATAAATTAAAGTAATTGAAAAAAACTCAAGTATTTGAATTGTAATTGAATTACAATAATAATTCAATTACAATACTTGATGAAATTGATATTTTAAGTAATGACTACCATAATTGGTAATTCGTACACTTATAATTGAATTACAGTTGTAATTCAATTACAATTCTTGGTAATTTATATTTTCATTTCAGAATTAGTGCTTCAATTACATTACAGGATTACACTGTAATTATAATTCACGTTTTAACTGAATTATTATTCTTGGTGTAATTCTAATTCGTTAACTACAAATACAATGGAATCTTAATTCTTAATTTAATTACAATATGGCCTACCCTGCATCCGTCGCATCAGATGGGCCTGGGAACAGATTACAGCAGAGCTATGCACAAATGCCATCCAGTCTGACAATGTGCGATGTGATGCCTGTATTGCTGCAAGGGGAAAACGATAAAATCGCCAAAGGACTTTTTGGCCTTTGGCGAAAGAAGAGAAAAACTCTTAGTTTTTCGATTTCCCATCGATTCTCGAAGTCTGTCGGTTTAAGACTGGGATACCCTGTATATATACATATATTTATGAGGGAGGAAAATGTTTGAAGCCATTCTTTGTAGTGTAGTATTTGCGAAAGGTATTTGTTCTGTACTTGGCCATCTTAAGTTTGCCGAGAAGTTGTTCTTCGTCAAGTCCCTCTAGAAGTTACTCTAATCCTTCCATCTGCTAAGTCCCTTTTCCCTGAATATATTAGCTCTTGGTGTGTTTTCACTTCCGCTACTTGCGAGCAAATGATTAATTATTTATAAGGATTATATGCTGATTATTGCCTTAACTCTGTTTTATCTAGTAACAGCAGCTTGGCTAATTCTTAGCCTGATAGGGATTATTTGGCGGGTTTGAAGCTCGCATCTTACCACCGATGAGGCAAAACTTTAACACAATGGTACTAATAGATGCATCTATTTGTAGATGGTGCTTTGAAGAAACCTCACAGAAGATGCTCTGTAATTGTGGGGCATAACTTACCGCGGACTATGAACTTTAGCAGCGCTGCCATAATAGACAATGTGCTGATGCTTAATGCAAGAAACACCAAAATTTCAAAGGGAAGAAGAAATGTAAGACCTGTAACAAATGTATAAACCTGTAGTTAAAATATACATACAGGTTTTGCACAAGAATTAGAAGACCATCTAGCCGAAATGAGAATATCTTACAAGGGGAGTGTACAGCGATGGGGTCACCGATTTGGCCCATTTTTTCTGTTGATTCTACATCGAAAAATAGTCGACACGAGCTTTCCGTCCAATGCGCCTTAGGAGCCGAGAAATAAAATAAAATATGTTTAATATGGTTTATTTTATTTCTTCAGTTAAGAAAATGATATCGGGATTAGTCTTTGACCAATTTATATGTTCTAGAGAGTAGATTAAAGGAAAAATACACTCGTTAAACAATAATTTATATTTCGTCAAATAAAATCTGCACCCCAAGAAACCCTAATGTAGTAAATATCATCGAAAACAAAAAAAATAACAATTTTTCCCAGTCCGGAAGAGACTAAACATTTCTAAGCGAAAAAGTAACGTGACGTTTTGAAATTCAATATCTCGCCTTGAGATAATCCGATTTTTACTTCCTTGTGCTCTTTCAAAAGTAAAAAGTCTCGTTTTCTAACCAACTCCCTCCATCGTTTATGAGCTCCAGAAATAATAATTCCAGTCATTTTTTTTTAAAAGATAAAATATCACTTCTAGAATGCGGAAATATAATATCTTTAGAAAATTTACTTGGCAGCAAATTAACACAAAACCGTAAGCCGTAAAACCTTTTGTAATTTTGGGTATTTCTTTGAGAGGTTACATTGTTTTAATACTTGAAAACGATGACTAAGGGAGGCAGATACTATATAGTTATTTCATTCTAAGTCATACTGCACTAGTGAAACAGTATTGTCACTAATATGCTCCGGCCGCCTGATTTACCTTTTTTCTGGTACCCAATAAAGTCTGTTATATTGAATCGGACTCTTGAACTGCTTCACTAGATGAAAAAATCGAACTGGATTATAAATATCTAATGAAATGTTTATTTTTTCTACTGTTAATTCATTAGAAGACCGATTTTAGCACTTCCCTCCGAAGGAAAGTAGCTATTGAGGTTGCACTCATGACGGAATTTTTGAACAATTTCTTCAAATCTTTATCGATCCTACCTAGTAGACACTGAAAATGTCCCCCGTTATATATATATATATATATATATATATATATATATATATATATGTGTGTGTGTGTGTGTGTGTGTGTGTGTCTGATAACACAACAGCAACCAGAGTTTTTGTTTTTTCGTCACGAAACTTGGTATATAGCATTTAATTAGCAAACGATTGAACGAGTTCGTTAAAATCAGTCCACCGAAAGGGGGGGGG
Organism: Gonocerus acuteangulatus; assembly: GCA_946811695.1. Classification (NCBI taxonomy): domain Eukaryota; kingdom Metazoa; phylum Arthropoda; class Insecta; order Hemiptera; family Coreidae; genus Gonocerus; species Gonocerus acuteangulatus. The sequence continues at coordinate 80,453,281 of OX328128.1, forward strand.
GGGGTTTACCCCGGACCCAAAACACTAATTTGACCATGCCAGCCGTAATTTGTGTTATATTTCAACGAAACTCGGTATTCTTAGTGGTAAACTACCGATAAAAATGTGTTATAAAAATAAACTAAATCGGTTCGTAAGGAGGGGGGGGGGGGTTACTCCGTACCCCAATTCCTAATATACTCATCCCGGTCGTAATTTCGGATGTATTTTATCGAAACGCGGTATACGTCGTGGCTATCTCGCGAGGAAGATGTGTTGTAAAAATGAACTAAATCTGTCAATCGGAAAGGGGGGTTTACTTCCTACTATGCTTCAATAGAATTAGCCCACCAAAAATATTTATTTATTTATATGGGTCCTTTTAAGCAAATTATTCAGTAATGCAGTTTGCACTACCCAAATTCTGAGGAAGACGATTAGTTATGCAGCACCTGCGTGACGGACTTTTATTATTATTATTAAAGTAAAAGATAAAAAATTTTTGTTTTGTATTGTGGAAATTATATATTATATATTTAAAATTAACGCAATATGGCTGCAACTCCTGTATATAAGTCCTAAAATTCAACCAGTAAGATAGTTCAGTAAAATATGTTATTATTACTATTTTGTCAAGAATCTCCTCTCGATAAATCATATTCAAACAAGTTTACGACATTAATCAAAAAGCTGTTTCGTTGCCTTTGTTGATATTCGTGGGAATGTGTGTGTTTGCAGATTGTGTTCCACATAGCTAATATTCGCTTGGCTCAAGTTGGTTTACGGTTTGCTTTATAGAGTGATATTCAACAAAGGAAAACAGACGAGATAAATCAGGATTACAAATGGATCACTTCATAACGTTCTGTGCAAAACAAACCTTCAGAAGATAAATAAAACATCAAGTTTCTGATAGAAATTTCGCTTTTCTCATTTAGGCTTTGAGAATTTACAACCGGAGTTTTATTTATTTATCTTTTTTTTATAAGAGTATTTTCAATTACGGAAACTCCAATAAGAGGAAGGAATTTCTTCGAATACTATGCCTGGAAATCTTATATTGTACATATTACATTAACATAAATATAAATATATTGTATACATTTATACATTAAAAAGGAAGAGGTAAAACTTTAATATAAAAAAAAAAAAAAAAATGGGCTACCCAATCTCGAAGGGTTGCTAGGCACACAGCTTGCTTATCATCCGTTCGAAATAGGGAACAAGATGAAGACGAAAGATGGCTATATATATAGAAGAACGGAATTGAAAATATAGTCTAAAGTAAACCGTATAAGGAAACCGTTTGAGAGATTATATATATATATATATATATATATATATATATATATATATACATATATATATATATATATATAGGGTGTCCCGTAAATGTCTAGTCATAATGTGGGGGGTGATAGAGGACTCTTAGGGGAACAAAAAATGTTCTATGACGAATTCTCACCCATAAGGGAGAAAACTTCGTTTTATTGTTTTATCGAGACAAACGTGGTCTTTAGAAGAATAGTCGTTGTAGCTCCGTCCCAGGTGGTTCTACTAGAAAGTAAGTGAAACCAATCGAAAGCTGAGTAAATTTACTATAAGACTAGTAGGGAGTAAACGTAAAAATGACTGAATGTAAGTATGTATATCTTACAAAAAGAAGGCAATTCTAAATTTCCTGACATTTTCTTGATATTTCTTTCCAGCGTTACTCCTCAATGGGCAGGATCAGAGATTTCCGGGTTTCAGAAAAACTTTCTCATTTAACCATCTTTCCATTCATGTATCACAACCCTGTGTTATTAAAGTATGTGAACGATTTAAGAACAAAAGTTTAAAAAAAAAACATGGAACTGTGAAAAGAAAATTATATTTTTTTCTTCAGTTTATTCAAAAACCTGAAGAGAAATAATTATTTTTATGAATGTTTACATAAATATTAAGTAAATATTTACTTAAAACAATAAAAAAAATTACTAATACTGGGTCCAGGAGGCGGCCATTAATGAACCCCAACCATACATTAACCTCAAAAATTATTATTTTTACCTATATCACGCATTTGAACACATTTTTACAGGACAATCTTCATCTTATTTATGAAGGATATGATATTTAATTACCACAACAAACACGCACGGGCTCACGAGAATCCCAGTGAGTTTCACAAGCGTAATCATCAGTAGCAATTCAAGGTAAAGCATTTGTTTTCTAAATATAAATACCTGTAAAAATGTGTTCAAATGCGTGATCTAGGTAAAAATTGGTTTCACTCCCTTTCTAGTAGAACCACCTGGGACGGAGCTACAACGACTATTCTTCTAAAAACCACGCTTGTCTCGATAAAACAATAAAACTTTGTTCCCCTAAAGGTCCTCTATCACCCCTCACAATATGATTAGACATTTACGGGACACCCTGTATATATATAAATGAGGGATATTATTAGGAAAGAAAAAAAAAAATGCGGTTGCTCTGGTGAGCTCGGATAGAAGCAAAGGACAAAATATGATGAATTATGGGTGCAACCCAAAAATACTGTGAAAATAATCATAATTAGCCTTACCTTCAGGGCAGCCACCTCCAGGTATACGGCATTGAAAGGTGAGAAGAAAGGAAACAGGGTTTAGGAAGAGAATTGAGGGAATCATGGAAGTATCTCACCATTCACCGGGTAGGTAGGCGTCCAGAAAGGTACCTTATAACAAACATGGGCCGGTTATAGGAATAATGCCAAGAACAACTTATAACGCCAAGGGAAGCGAAAAATAAACCATTAAAAGCCGCTGGCATACACTCATATCGTCGCTACAAATGCAAAGTATCGAGTGTGAAAATCACCACTTTTCAGAGTGACAAAGCATTTATTCATAACTTTTTTGGGGACAGTTATATATTCGGCAGATTTGACCTTTTGATAGTGGAATACTTTCCCTTTAATAGAGTGATCTAAGATTCAAGAATTTGCCGTACATAAGTCCAGTAGAAATTAGTAAAGATTGACAGTGAAAGATGCATTTTTTCACATTCGTTACTTTGCATTTGTATCGACGATATAACAAGAGTTGCTTGCGCACTTGTCGGCTATAGGTGGTAGAATGAATGAATGGTGGACCAGGTTCTCTTGCCCAGCACGAGGGCAGTGGTGCCTAAATCACATACTCGCATAATTATGCGATTCGTTAAATATTTGTCGCGAATCATAAAAATATTTGAATGCCTCTCACAATTGATTGTAATTCTAATAATAATTAAACTTAATAATAATAAATTTTCATAATAATGAAACCTTACAATAGTTAATCCTAATTATCATTAAATACCATTAAAAATAACGCACTATATATATATATATATATATATATATATATATATATATATATATATATTGCAGAAGTGAAATTGAGATGGTTTATTAGAAGGAATTCATAGAACTGAAGCACCAATTAAAGTCTGCTTGATGTATTTAATACGGATGTAAATAGCGGCCATTAGAGAATAATCCAGATTACAAGGAGAAATATACTCGGGAAACACGCCATTCTCTCTTGCCTTTCGTGACTTGTCCAATTTATTCGGGGAGAAAAATTCAAAACAACTTTCACAGGAAAAGCTAATCAGATTTTAAAAACTTTCGCTCCGAGATATTTTACACTTATTATATCAGATTACAACGATAAATTACTTAACTAGGAATTCTTTTTTTTTAGGAAAAATTATAATGGGTCACTATATAACGTCTTTTTTATTCTTTTTCGTATGGAATTTCATAGATAGTCTTTTCAACTGATCTAAATATTTTAAAAAGTCAGTCACGCAGGAGCTGCATCACTAAGCACTTTCACAGACTTTAGGTAGTGAATACTGCATTTCTAATTAATTTGCTTAAAATAGCCTATATAAATAAAATAAAAACATGAATTGTTCTCTTTTAATTTTGTAATGAGTAACTGTTTAATTATTAATTTTGTAATTAATTTGTTTACAGAGTTATATTTATAGACGGTACTACACTACTTAATAAATACAAAAAAAAACTTCAAATTCTTTTTGATGTGACGCAGGAACAGGGTACAGTCTCATTAGTGGTAGAAAGCGCTCCTAGCGGCAGCTTTGCTAACCTGCGTCTGGCGGGATAATTCTATTGAAACACATTAGAATGTAAACCCCCATTTCCGATAGACCGATTTAGTTCATTTCTACAACACTTCTAGCTCATGAGATACCGCGTTTCGTTAAAATACAGCAGAAATTAAGACCGGTATTAGTAATTTCGGTCAGGTGTAACCCCCTCCCCCCCTCCGAATGAACCGATTTAATTTATTTTAACAACACATTTTTCTCTGTAGATTACCACCACGAATACCGAATTTCGTTTAAATATAGCAGAAATTACGGCTGGTAGTGGCGAATTGGTAATGTGGGTCCGGAGTAAACCCCCCCCCCCTCCTAATGAACCGATTTAGTTTATATTTAAAAAACATTTTTCTCTTTAGATGCACACAACGAATATCGAGCTTTGTTGACATGTAAGAAAAGCTAAGGCCGGTTTTGGCAAATAACTACTTCGAATCCGGAGTAACCCCCCCCCCCCCCCCCTCCACCAGACGTACCAATTTTGCTAGTTGACGAACTCCTGGAAGAGTAGTGATTTTCGAAAAGTTATCGCTATCCAGAAGATTTTATTAATTTCTACATTTTGAACTGATAACAAGGTTTTTTTTTTTTTTCTTTCTTTTTTAAGGCGTGTCAACCTTAGGGTCATGAACGCCATTGAATAAAACTTTCATTATATTTGGAGGTGAAATTTTTTCCTCATTTCTTTTGAATTTAATAATTTATTGAGTCAGCTTTTGGTTTTTATTGAATTACTTATTATTTGTCATTATTTATCATTGATCCTGGCATTTTTTCCTTACTTATATTACTTGCAGTATATTTTCCATACAATATTTATTTGCGTTTCTGTACACAGAACAAATGTAAATAAACGCACTCACACACACACACACACACACACACACACACACTCTATCCTGCTTATTTAATTAATCTTATGTCTTTATATTTTATTTATTAATTCAGTTTTGTCTATAAAGTTTAATATCTTTCTAACGTTATCAGCATCATCTCCAAGTATTTCATCCATGATGTCTGATAACATTAGCTCTTCTCTAATTGACTGATATATTCGGCATTGTGTAAATAAATGTAGATGTTTCACTGTTACTTGAACGTTGCATGATTCACAGATTGTGGGTGGTTCATTAGAAAAAAGGAATGTATGCGTTAATCTTGTATGCCCAATCCGCAATCAATAACAAGGTTTGAATAAGACAATTGTGAACATTGAATTTGCATTACCCTTAAAAAAATGTATTGCTTTTTTCAAAAATGTAATGAACCGTTGAAAAAAAATAATGTGTACAAGTAGAAAAAAGTGGAGTTGTACTACAAAAAACACGTTTTTTTCTAAATAACTTTTATGTCTGCATATGTCTGAAACGGAGAGAGATAGAAATGTGTCGTCGGTGGTGTTGAACTAGATTTTTTGTCTAGTTTCACCACCTGAAGGATTGTCATTAACTTGCTATACACCCTGTATATTTGCTTAAGCGAAAATTTGAAGTACATCGTTGACAGATTGCACGAAGAATTGCCAAATAGAAAAGAAAATGGTGACTAAAAAACAGCTAGTGAAATAAACAACAGTAAAAAAAATTGTTTTGGGGGCGAGTTTAGCTCAGTGGTAGAGCACTGGACTAATAAGGGGGTGAGTTTAGCTCAGTGGTAGAGCACTGGACTAATAAGGGGGTGAGGTTAGCTCAGTGGTAGAGCACTAGGACTAATAAGGGGGCGAGGTTAGCTCAGTGGTAGAGCACTGGACTAATAAGGGGGCGAGGTTAGCTCAGTGGTAGAGCACTGGACTAATAAGGGGGCGAGTTTAGCTCAGCGGTAGAGCACTGAACTAATAAGGGGGTGAGGTTAGCTCAGTGGTAGAGCACTGGACTAATAAGGGGGTGAGGTTAGCTCAGTGGTAGAGCACTGGACTAATAAGGGGGCGAGTTTAGCTCAGTGGTAGAGTACTGGACTAATAAGGGGGCGAGTTTAGCTCAGTGGTAGAGCACTGGACTAATAAGGGGGCGAGTTTAGCTCAGTGGTAGAGCACTGGACTAATAAGGGGGCGAGTTTAGCTCAGTGGTAGAGCACTGGACTAATAAGGGGGCGAGTTTAGCTCAGTGGTAGAGCACTGGACTAATAAGGGGGCGAGTTTAGCTCAGTGGTAGAGCACTGGACTAATAAGGGGGTGAGGTTAGCTCAGTGGTAGAGCACTGGACTAATAAGGGGGTGAGGTTAGCTCAGTGGTAGAGCACTGGACTAATAAGGGGGTGAGGTTAGCTCAGTGGTAGAGCACTGGACTAATAAGGGGGCGAGGTTAGCTCAGTGGTAGAGCACTGGACTAATAAGCTGGGGGCGAGGTTAGCTCAGTGGTAGAGCACTGGACTAATAAGCTGGGGGCGAGGTTAGCTCAGTGGTAGAGCACTGGCCTAATAAGTTGGAGGTCCTGAGTTCAAATCCCGAGCAAGCACTAAAGATTTTTTCTTCTAGTGTCTTAGTTCATGGGATGAATTCGGCCTCCCTGGCCGTCCCTAGGCCAACCCAGCCTTTAATTAATTTAATAATGGGTAACTTGGGTGCTAATGACTCTAGCAGTCGAAGCGGCCAAGGGGAAAATCAGGCGCCCGGAGCGTAGTACTGACCACACTATCTCCCTAGTGTGCCGTATGGTCATGAATCAGATATCTCTATAGTATCTGCCCCCAGGGCCCTCATGGCCTGTTACGGGACTGATTTTTTTTTTTTTTTTTTTTTTAAATTGTTTTAATAAACATGTCGATTTATAAACTAAGATGCCCGTCATCTGAATGCAGAGATTGTTTTTGTTCGTTGGCGCGATGCTCTATTTCCTAATGCAGTATTTATATATTTCTTTATTGTTTTATGATTAACTAGGTGTTAATCATAAAACAATTAAAAGCAAAACTAAATTAGAAACCAATTAACAAAATTAATATCTAATAACGTAGATCTGTAACTTTTCGGGTTCGCAGTTTCGAATCCATGGCCTTCAAACTGTGAGTCCTTGAGAATTGTGACCTAGCCAATTAAACTCCCCGGATCTAGACCTACCTGTGTGTCAAGTTTGGTCAAAATCGGTCAAACGGTGTGGATTTTTATATGGAACAAACATACAGCCGATAGACGATTATAACCTAGCCCAGTGAACTCTCAGGATCAAGGCCTATCCGTGTGCCAAGTGTGGTCAAAATAGGTCAAAGGGTGTGAATTTGCATAAGGAACGAACATAAAGACAGACCGCTGGTAGACGTTTTTGATCTAGCCTATGACACTCCTCGGAACAAGATCTACCTGTGTGCCACGTTTAGTCAAAATTGGTCAAACGATGTGGATTTGTGTAAGGAACAAATAGACAGTATATATATATATATATATATATATATATATATATATATATATATATATATATATATATAATGTATATATAATCCCTATTATACAATTTTATTAGGTTGGTATACTTAGGCTTAGTGGATGATAATTTTACAGGTGAATATTTACAATTAGTGAAATTGTGAAATATCAATTATATCAGCTGCCTTATTATGCTTGTTGATGATGAGAATATCTCGTTTATTTTGGTAAACAGTTTAGTCCGTAATCATAGCTTTGTGTCAGTAGATTTTAATTCTATCGTTTTCTAGAATTCTTTGTGAGACGTAGCGATAATACGGCACAGCACTTTACATAATGCCGAATATTTTGTCAACATTACTGTGTCTCTGAAGGTAATGAGATCCCGCAAGAATTTTTTAGCCTGCTGTCACGTGTTGAATCGACTCATACGCCTTGTTATATAATCTGCACTAACAAAACTAGCACTAGAAATACTAATATCTTTTAAAACGCGTTGCGATTACTTGGTCCTGGATGCCCTCAGTTTCCGTAAATAGCCTACCAGAAGTCAACCATACTACCGACAACGACGTCTGCACCTCAAGAACAAATAAAAGATTTCAATATCACCCGTGTAATTCGTTCGTTTGCCATTCAGAAAGGCGATCAGAATCTGTCCTTAGATCCGGTTCATTAATTATCTTCAATGTCAAGGCTGTATAATTCTTTTCTAATTTTACGATATCTATAATAACAAGGCTCTAACTTGATCTCATATAAATCCTTCGATTACTTTCTTGAGATCTACATAAATGTTCAATATTGACGAGGCCAAGGCCACCTTTTTTCCTTGGCAAATACAGCCTTGCCATTGAGGATGGTGGATGGTCCATGCGTGCTTTAGTCATTTCAGTTCGAATGAGTCGATCCAAATCCCGTAGTGATATATCCGACCATTTTATCACACCGAACCTATAACTTAGTGAAGGTATTGTCCAGGTGTGATCCCAGCTGTTTGAGGTCCTCCTTAACATTGTTTTGGTAGATCTTAAAGTGCTGTTGGACGCCAAGGTACTACAATTCAGATCCCACCATTTTAGATACGTGGTTCTCATCCGAAAGTACTCATTTATTATGAGCGAGAATGTGTGGGACATTTTTGACAACTGACTCCATATGGTCAATAAAAATGTATGTGTATGTTTTGTGTGCATATGGTTGCCAGCGATAATGCTGTGTTGCTAACCTACATGTCTATATACTTGCCGTGTTTATCATCTCTCTACACGGGATATGATTTAGTGACCGGGTGGAAAATAAAGACTGAAAATATCGCTCTCCTTAATGCGTCTCTCTTTTCAGCGAATACTGGCAATAAATTTTACGCGCGAGATATTTTCCAAATACCAACGTGTTTTTTACCGGAGTAGACTTTGAAATTATTCCCAGCTACAGAAAACAAGACTTAAGCCTTTGAAAATGTTTTTTTATCAATGTTTTCTTTGGTTTTACCAAGTTGCAGAATGAGAGAAGGAATAACACAATTTATTCAAGTGATGTTCTCCATGCGTAATGGGTTGTGAAAACACAGCATACTAATTAGTCCGTTGGAGAGTATGAATGAATGAATGAATGAAAAGTTTTATTCTTATTCCGGGACAGAAGTCCCATAGGAATAATTTTGAAATTACAAAATAATTTTGAATTTTACGTATAAACTTAAAAACTTATAAATGCTATCAGTATCAGTATATAGTGTACAGCTTCAATATAGACTAGGGGTTGTGTAAAACTTGGAGGGATAGAAGGTGGTGGAAGAGTCGGGATTTAAAGGTTTCAAGGTTGGTAGAATGGCGGACAGACAGAGGTAAGGAATTCCATAGCGAGGTGGCACGGTTGACGAATGATTTTTCGAATATTGCTGTTCGGTGGGAAGGAATATAAAGATCGGAAGGACGAGATCGGGTGTTACGGGAGTGAACCGAGGATTTAAATTTAAGAAGTTGAAAAATATAAGAAGGTCTACGGGATTGAATTACTTGGTAAAGGACTGAGCCGAGGAAGTACTGACGACGATAAAGAGGGAATAGCCAATTTAGCTCCTGGTAGAAATGTGATAGTAATGATTCTTGCTTGAAAATTTGGGGTTTGTTTGAAAATTATTTATATATATATATATATATATATATATATATATATATATATATATATATATATATATATATACATATATATAAGTGGCCGTGAGTGTTAAGGCGTGAGCACTTAACACTCCGTGCCAAAGGTCGTGGGTTCGATTCCCACTATGGGGTGATGGCTTTCCTAAGAAAAAAAGAAAAGGCATCCGCCCTATCCTGGCTAGAAAAGGGTGGTAACCTATAGATAACCCGTCCCAAATTTCTTAGTTAACAATAATGGACGTTAAAATTTAAATAAATAAAAAATATATGACGAACGCCCATATATTTAGTCATCGATAGGAAAAGATTATTAAAATCGTTGGATTATTAAAAAGATAAACAAAAAAAAATTGTAACATAAAATGTAACATTTCTCCCAAATGAAAAACTTTTCCAATCATTTATTTCAGTAACTTTTTATTGCTTTCGGACTGGACAATGGATTCCCGACAGTTTAGCCAATAAAAAATGAATAATTTTTAATTTCTTCACACAAGGTATTGTAAAGTAACAAATCTACATTCCACATTTTTTTGACAAAAAGGAGCCAATCGTTCAATTTATCCCTGAATAAACCTCCACCTAATTTTCATAGATTTAATGCTTACTAAATGTAGAAGTTTTTGTGAAAGTATTGAATCTGTAGTCCGTTAGGGGGGGGGGGGGTGAGGAAAAAACTCTGATTCATCGATAAAAACAGAAGTGCGTTATTGAAAGTCCAAAAAGTACCTTTTAGTAATGGTTTTAATGAATTAAATTGCTGTTTTTTTAAGGAAATTTTGTCTATTTTATGATGGCATAATTAGAATTTACTAATCTGGAATAGTTTTTGAGCAATTCTTTCTTATTCATTAAAAAACATGACTACGTTAAAAAAACAGAAAATTGGATAAAGCTCCTTTTCCTTTCGGAATCGGACCATACTTCAAATGAACTTGTTTGTTGGAAATTATGTCTACAATCACCTCCTAGAGTTTGGCTAGTTAGAATCGAACATATCGGGAATCAGGATAGGCTGAAGAAGATATTGGTCCAAAATTCCGTACCACATGTTAACTTGGAGGTATCAAATCTACATTCCACATTTTTTTGACAAAAGGGAGCCAATCTTTCAATTTATCCCTGTATAAACCTCCACCAAATTTTCATAGATTTAATGCTTACTAAATGTAGAAGTTTTTGTGAAAGTATTGAATCTGTAGTCCGTTAGGGGGGTGAGGAAAAAAATCGCGAAAAAACTCTGATTCATCGATAAAAACAGAAGTGCGTTATTGAAAGTCCAAAAAATACCTTTTAGTAATGGTTTTAATGAATTCAATTGCTGTTTTTTTTAAGGAAATTTTGTCTATTTTATGATGGCATAATTAGAATTTACTAATCTGGAATAGTTTTTGAGCAATTCTTTCTTATTCATTAAAAAACATGACTACGTTAAAAAAAACAGAAAATTGGATAAAGCTCCTTTTCCTTTCTGAATCGGACCATACTTCAAATAAACTTGTTTGTTGGAAATTATGTCTACAATCACCTCCTAGAGTTTGGCTACTTAGACCTGAATCACCCTGTATATATACTATACATATCGTCGTGAAAAACGCATTTTTCATTTTCAATCTTGAACTGATTCCTGTTGGACTGATGGACGGTAAACTCTCGAATCTAAGTTCACCCAGTGAAAGGGGAATGTAACCACTGTCAAAAGAACGAATCTGCCGACTATTTGACAGTCCAAAAGCCATGTAATGAATAAAAGTCCGTCTCGCAGGACTGCATCATCTTAGCGCGGTTCCATTCATATCCCTAGTCTAATTTGGAAAGATTAAAATAGAAGCAGTTATTATTTTGGTTCCACCAGTCTTTTTTTTAAATTAATTATTATAATGGCGTGTCAACCCTTAAGGTCACTAACGCCATTACTGTGAGTAGTAAAGTCTTGAAAGGTCATGATTTACAATCTTACCTGGAAGGGTCCGCTACACTAGAAACAGACCCGCTAGCGACAAGGTCTTGGAATCTTGGAAATCCAAATCTCTAACATTAAATTGTTTTTCTTATTTTTCTTAACCTGTTTTATTTTCAAATACATTATCCAACAATAAGCAATTAAAAAATAACAAGGAATAAAAAACAGACAAAAAGAACAGTTCGAATAAGCGAAATCAATTACTTTAAAGTTTTAAGCTCTTATTTCTCCGATTGACATCGCTTAATCAAAACTTTCATTAGAACCTTTTTTTTAGAGCATTTAATAAGCTTTCTAATGGTATTCTTCCGTTTACCAAGATTCTCAACCTTTTTCGAGATATTAAGGAAAGTAAACAAAGTAACTAAAACTTTTTATGTCTGTTAATAAAATATTTTATTCTAACCCTTCCTTAACTCCAAACGTAACCAAAATTTCAACATATTAGTTTTGATGAAAGTAGAACATGCAGAAAATGTTTCAACTGAATCCCATGATTCTAAGTACCCAAACCAAAAACGGTATTCAAAAACTATTTTTCCAATTTTCTCGAAAACGGTTAAAGCTATCGCCTTGAAAATGGTTTCATTCGTTTTCCTAGCCCAGGCAGCATATAAAACGAGTACTTAGAAGCTTATGAACTCATAAACGTAAGCGTTACGATTTTTTTTGCGCGAATTTCGCCCCAAACGCCATCTTCCAGTAGGCGGATTTTGCTGGTTAACGAACTTGACCTTTCAAATTGGACGAAGGATTTTTGTACCAAATTTCATCAAAATCGGACCATTCGTCTTCTATCTAGAGAGCGAACAGACAAATATATATATATATATATATATATATATATATATATATATATATATATATATATATATATATATAAATAAATATATACACATATATATATATATACAAATTTGAACCACCGTTATTTTCGGTCTCTAGGGGTTCTGAAACGCGAAATTTTCTAGTCGGCACTTCCGGATTGTTTCATTGTATCAACCCTATAAGCGCGGTTCCTCCCTATGGGGGAGGGAGGAACCGCGCTAAAAGGTTTTTACTCTGAAAAGTGGTGATTTTCACATTCGGTACTTTGCATTTGTATCGACGATATGTTCCGGTAACCATACCATATTTCGTAATTTTGTTAGAAATTTATTTGTGATCTTGACTTAAAATTAATGAATATATTTCAGTTAAGGACTGAAGACAAGGCTTTTAGGAACAAATGTATCATACCGGGTACAAAGTTTTGTGGCAGAGGGCATCCCATAATGTTACGGTTCGAAGAAAACTCTTTATCTCTTTGGGCTTTGGTCTATCGGAGAAACAGTTTGAAAAGATTTTGGAGAACATCGTAGATTTTCGTCCAGATATTTAACTTGTTTTTATCAATATGTTGATGCTTTGAGGTTATTAATAAAAATAAATATGTTTTCTAAAATATATTTTCTTTAATATATAACTGATATTAAACAAAATCACTAGCACCCGTTTACCGAAATAGAACCACATCATATTCCAATATAACCCAATTATAGCTGATAAGTTTGAAAATACATGTAAAGATTTGGGTAAATTATCTTGAAAGTAACAAAATAAACTTAAAAATAGTCACAATAGAATACAAGATAAATTAAAGTGATAGGAAACTAAATATAATATAGGGGAAGGTGTTGTACCTCTGACCATATTGTACCTTTGACCACCGAGGCTGTGGCGGCACGTAGCAACATTTTATAAATTTTGGTGTAATCAGTGTTTAGCTCCTTCAGTATAGGGCTTCTAAAACCTACTTTGGATTATTCAAGTCAAAGAGGATTCTTGCAAAAAATACTTATCCATTTCTATTATAAAAATGTAAGTTATTTATTGATGACGTTTTGCCTCATAATATTTTTTATTTATTTATTTATTTAATTATACTGCCTCTACCCGTATGAGTCATTGGCAGTTCTATGTTTCTATATTTCTTGCTAGAGGCCTATATCTTTGGCAAATTTGAATACCTTTTGTACAGCCCTTTCGTCATCTTGTAAGATTTCAGCAAGGTTGCCTTCAATGTTGTTCACTTTTCTCGCCAGTGTGTATCCGGTACTTTTAGTATTTAGAGTTCTTTTAATGTTTCTTAGTTTTGTATCTGTTTCTAACCATTCCTTAGTCCATATTGTTAATATTTGTTTTTTAATATTTTTTGTATTATGTCTTTTTAGATGGAAATCATTTGGCAAAGTAGCTATTACAATACGAAATATGGTGTAGCTTCTAAAATTAATTTATCTTAATCCTAAAATTTGTAGCATGATTTTTAATTTGTACTACCAGGGTGTTGTACCTCTGACCACGACTAGGTGTTGTTCCTTTGACCAGGTCAAAGGTACAACACACCTGAGTAATGTTTTCATAATTCAAGTTTTTTGTTTGTAATTTTGCTTTTTGTTTTGTCTTCTGCTACAACTTATTAAAAAATAATTAATATTGGTTGCTTCAATTGTTCAAAGAATTTAAAAAATAATAAATGAAATAAGGTCAAACTGACTTAATCAATCCTCAGTGTAGCAATTCGAACCTATCGCCCCTTATCGTTCCACCTGAAATTGTCAGACATCATCGAAAAGTGCAGGCAAGGAAAATGTAAAATAGGGGCCGCCTAAAGGGAAACCCGTGTCCTGACAGATATTCCTGAAAAGGTAATTATTGAAGGTGAAAAAAAAAAAAAAAAAAAACGAAAGTGACAAGTTTACGAAAGAAGATGAAAATTTGTATGATATTGATGTTGAAGACATTGTGGCTAAACTTCCATACCCTACTACTGCTAGTGGATCTGCTTGACAGTTAAAACGTTTATCGATTGGACTTGATTTTTCAGCATATTAAGAATAACATAATATCAATAATAGATTTTTTTATTATGCTTACATCCTTGACCTGTATTTATTAAACTTACAATTAATTACAGTATTACTGAATAACATTTTTTTTTCTGTACTGCTGTGTTGTTTTTACGTGGTCAGAGGTACAACACCCCTTGGTCAAAGGTACAACTACATGTTGTACCTTTGACCACTGTACGATTATTTTTTAAAAAATTAATTAAAAATATTAAATGTAAAGCTAGAAGCTTGAAAAAAAAAATAAATATGATAACCAATAGAATGCTAATTACAATGAAATAAAAAAAAATGAATTTAGCTTTAATATTGAAGCCAAAAAAAATTCAATTGTGCAAAGTGGTCAAAGGTGCAACACCTTCCACTATATATATATATCAGATTAATTTTGCCATGTGTGAGCAAGTATATGTAGGAGAATCAGGACAAATATTAAAAAAAAGAGGCTAAAACATTTTAAAATAATTTCGTTTAGAACCTTCTGCTCAAATTCAGGAACATAAATATGCTTTAGGTCTACCCGACAAACCTATCTGACGTACTGAATAACATACAGTATTTTTTTTTCGTACATGGCCACCGCGCATGTGCGATCGCCAGCGGACAGTTTTTTGTAACGTTTTTTCCATCGCAGTTTGGTCATCGCTAAAGCATATTTATGCTAATATATTGGCGAGCCTGAAAACAAGACTGCTTTAGTGGATCATGCTATTAAATATAGGTAAACCGAGGGTGAAAAATAATTGTTAACTTTTATTTTAAAAAATTATTTATTAAACTTTTACCTTTATTTTCATTTTGGCAAAGTAAAAGTTATAAAATAACTTTTTGGGTTTAAACTTTATTCAAAAAAGTTTTTTTAAGTATTATTTTTCAACTTAAAATATAAAAGTTTTAAAATAATTGTTATTAAAATACTTAATAGGAAAAGGTTTAAAGGAATAAATTAAAGCCACTAATGTTTATTTTTTGTTTTGAAATATATTTCAGTAAATTTTCTTAACCCTTAGGGTTAAATAAGATAAAAATCAGTAAACTGTTCTTTGTTTAAAACTGTATTTTTGTTTATTTACTGAAATATATTAAAATACTCAAAACTCTCTTCTCTTGATTCTTGATTAAAATACTCAAAACTCTCTTCTCTTGATTCTTGATTAAAATACTCAAAACTCTCTTCTCTTGATTCTTGATTAAAATACTCAAAACTCTCTTCTCTTGATTCTTGATTAAAATACTCAAAACTCTCTTCTCTTGATTCTTGATTAAAATACTCAAAACTCTCTTCTCTTGATTCTTGATTAAAATACTCAAAACTCTCTTCTCTTGATTCTTGATTAAAATACTCAAAACTCTCTTCTCTTGATTCTTGATTAAAATACTCAAAACTTTTATTTCACATTGAAAAAAATAAAAGTATTACTTTAACTTTTATTTTAATGTAGTTTTAGAAGTTTCTAAATAACTTTTACTCTTAAAACATTTAAATAAAAGTTTTTATTTAACAGTTAAATTTTAACTTTTTCGATACAAAAATAACTGCTTCGATCCCTGACATAAACACAAATTTGACTTTGAAAATGTAGTAAATGTAGTGTCCTCATGTGTTGAGGAGTAATGACTCTTGTAGGAGACAAAATAAAGGATATTATATAGAAACTGAAGTATATATAAGATCTTCTGCAAATAAATCTCAGTTTAATTAGAGTAGAATAATAACTGATTCTATGGAGGAATTCAAAGATTAAAGCCAGGAAGACTAACCAAAGGAATAATTTGTTTCTTTCGGAACAAGAGAACCAAATTGGTTCAACGTAAATGGACTTACTAGGTACCTAAATCAGAGAAAATTGGGCAAGGGAGATTTCGGGTGGGGTAAAGCTTATATTGATTCAATGGACTCCCTTATAACAAACAATTACAATGAATTTGGGTTACCTGTTACCCATAACCAACACCAATAGATGCCTTGGGTTTTGTCTTGACTCACGATTAAGGCTGATTCTACATTGGATCCGCATTTCTCCCGATCCGATCCGATTTCGTTTGACCAACGACCGACAGCAGTCGATGTGAGTGCCTACATCTGTCCCAACCTGATCCGATCCGATTTAGTCACAGCTCGGCAGTAATGACCTCTTAGTGAAGTGAAAATGAGTGATTAATTTAAGAAATACCACCTAATAAGCATAGAATCCTTCGATTAGGTTGAATGTTGGAGATATCCATATTTAAAAATAATTTATAAGAAGGTTATAAGAACTGGAAGGTTATAAACATTAGATGATTATACACATCTTTCCACGTAATTTAATAAACAAGAGAAAAAAACAAAAAAAAAAAAAAAAATGTGAATTGACAAAG
Source organism: Gonocerus acuteangulatus (assembly GCA_946811695.1). Taxonomy (NCBI): domain Eukaryota; kingdom Metazoa; phylum Arthropoda; class Insecta; order Hemiptera; family Coreidae; genus Gonocerus; species Gonocerus acuteangulatus. Next base: position 80,470,134 of record OX328128.1, read on the forward strand.
TTGTTCTAAATATTATTAGCTTTCATTTAAAAAAAAAAAATGTATTGAAATTGGTTAAGACGTAGAGGATGTAGACCTTTTTAAACCACAATATGTGGGTTGGCGCCATTTTGCTTCGTCGGTCCGGAAACGGTCTGGAAACAAACAAGTGTGAACGACCGAAAATCGGTGGCCATTAGATCGGATCGGGTGGCACCTCGAGATGTACCGATGTAGGCCATTGATATGCATGTGTTTGTTTTTCTTTCGAGAGCCGGTGGCTATCGGATCGGATCGGGTCCGGTGTAGGTGCCCCCTGCTTGGAACACACACACACTAAACACAAAAGACAAGAACTCAATCGACGATTCGGACAGTTATACAGACTACTAAAACGGCCATCACACTTTACAAACTAACTGCTTACAACTCACTATTAAAACCTATATGGACTATACGGGAATAGAACTCTGGGGGACAGCCAAGCATTCCAACATCCACAGAAGCCAAACATTTCAATCCAAAGTCCTACGTACCATAGTCAATGCTCCTTATTAAGTTTCGAATCGCACCCTCCATAATGACCTAAATATCCTTTTTGTCCAAGATATAATCCCTAGCCGCTTCTCATCTTTCCAGAGTAAATTGATCAATCATCCTAATCCTATAGCCCAATCCTTATCCAGCACCAATCATCCTTCCTCTCTGCCAAGACGCCTTAATTAAGTTTGTAATACACCTGTAAATAAATAAAATGAAAATGAGTAGATAAAAAAAAATTATCATTTTTATAAAAAAATATTTTTCTACACAATTTCCCCAGAGTGTGATCAAGTCCGGGAATGGACGAATGAAGTGGACTTGGCTTAGAGACCTGTCTGGCAGAGAGGATTGTCCAGTTTGTTTGTTCTGTGTTTGTTATCGCTCTGTGCAGGAAGCTGCCATATTGGGGGGGGGGGGGAGGGGGGAGATTACACACTTTCCCGCTCTCAGCTGGATACTAACCCAAACTACCAATCAACATATGTTGCAATATTCAACTGCTTTATTCATACTGAGTACAGTACTGACCGATCTGTAGGTCTATTTTTATGGTACGAAGTAGCAGCATAACCTTTCTATATATATATATATATATATATATATATATATATATATATATATATACATATATATATATATATATATACATATATATATATATATATATATATATATATATATATATATATATATATATATTACCTGTCAGCACAATGAATGAATAAAGTAAATATAATTTTCTTCGAAGACGTACAGGTTTTCACTAAAATAATGGTCATCCGTTGGCCAAATGATTCTCCAATGCGAGGTCGGAAAAAATAACCCCCAAATTAACCCCCGCAAATTTGGCCTTGAAATGTTATTCAAGGTCAACTTTTTTACAGCATATTTCGAATCGACGAGTCATGAGGAAGAAAAAAAAAAGCCCACGTATACGCTGTTAATGGTCATTTTGGACATAAAGAGTCATTTCATTTTGACGTTAAAGCGATATAAAGAGACATATCTGACCTATGCTGCTGTTAACGTTTTTCTTCCTCATGACTCGTAGATTCAAAATATGAAATAAAAAAAAATTGACCTTGAATAACATTTTAAGGTCAGTTTTGCGGGGGTCAGTATGGGGTTTATTTTTTCAGATCTCGCGTTGGAGAATCATCTGGCCAACGGATGACCATTATTTTTGTGACACCCTGTACATTATTATTTCTAACAAAAATTACTTCAAATTTGCAAAAAAACTTGGCCAAGGCCCATTAGCTGGTGTGGTAATTGCGTACACAGAGTGGTAGAATATTGTATGCTTAGATTATATAAAAGAGCAAAAGTCCTTCACACAGGAGCCTCATAACTACGCACCTCCCTGCTTTGTAGAGGTTCTACGCTATTTAATAAATGCACAATACCTTCATATTTTCGTCTATTGTTCTTGGTGAACAATAAAAGGAACAGCACACAGTAATGACGCAGGAAAGAGATTTTGTCAACTTGTTGGAACTTGGCCAACCTACGTTTGGCGGGAGAATTCTATTCAAACATAATACAAAGTAACCTCCCTCCCCTTCCAATCGACAGATTTATTTCATTTTTACAACACTTTTTTCTCGTTAGATAATCACGATATATGCCGCGGTACGTTAAAATACAAGAGATATTACGACCAACATGAGCAAATTAGTAATTTCGGTCCGGAGAAACCCTCTTGTAATGAACCCTTGTTTAGTTTATTTTTTCAACCCGTTTTTCTCTTTAGATGCCCAAAAGGAATATCGGACAAATAACTGCTTTCGGTCCGGAGTAAACCCCCTTGTAATGAACCTTGTTTAGTTTATTTTTACAACCCGTTTTTCTCTTTAGATGCCCAAAAGTAAACCCCCTTGTAATGAACCCTTGTTTAGTTTATTTTTACAACCCGTTTTTCTCTTTAGATGCCCAAAAGGAATATCGGACAAATAACTGCTTTCGGTCCGGAGTAAACCCCCTTGTAATGAACCCTTGTTTAGTTTATTTTTACAACCCGTTTTTCTCTTTAGATGCCCAAAAGGAATATCGGACAAATAACTGCTTTCGGTCCGGAGTAAACCCCCTTGTAATGAACCCTTGTTTAGTTTATTTTTACAACCCGTTTTTCTCTTTAGACGCCCAAAAGGAATATCGGACAAATAACTGCTTTCGGTCCGGAGTAAACCCTCTTGTAATGAACCCTTGTTTAGTTTATTTTTACAACCCGTTTTTCTCTTTAGATGCCCAAAAGGAATATCGGACAAATAACTGCTTTCGGCCCGGAGTAAACCCCCTTGTAATGAACCCTTGTTTAGTTTATTTTTACAACCCGTTTTTCTCTTTAGATGCCCAAAAGGAATATCGGACAAATAACTGCTTTCGGTCCGGAGTAAACCCTCTTGTAATGAACCCTTGTTTAGTTTATTTTTACAACCCGTTTTTCTCTTTAGATGCCCAAAAGGAATATCGGACAAATAACTGCTTTCAGTCCGGAGTAAACCCCCTTGTAATGAACCCTTGTTTAGTTTATTTTTACAACCCGTTTTTCTCTTTAGATGCCCAAAAGGAATATCGGACAAATAACTGCTTTCAGTCCGGAGTAAACCCCCTTGTAATGAACCCTTGTTTAGTTTATTTTTACAACCCGTTTTTCTCTTTAGATGCCCAAAAGGAATATCGGACAAATAACTGCTTTCGGTCCGGAGTAAACCCCCTTGTAATGAACCTTGTTTAGTTTATTTTTACAACCCGTTTTTCTCTTTAGATGCCCAAAAGTAAACCCCCTTGTAATGAACCCTTGTTTAGTTTATTTTTACAACCCGTTTTTCTCTTTAGATGCCCAAAAGGAATATCGGACAAATAACTGCTTTCGGTCCGGAGTAAACCCCCTTGTAATGAACCCTTGTTTAGTTTATTTTTACAACCCGTTTTTCTCTTTAGATGCCCAAAAGGAATATCGGACAAATAACTGCTTTCGGTCCGGAGTAAACCCCCTTGTAATGAACCCTTGTTTAGTTTATTTTTACAACCCGTTTTTCTCTTTAGACGCCCAAAAGGAATATCGGACAAATAACTGCTTTCGGTCCGGAGTAAACCCTCTTGTAATGAACCCTTGTTTAGTTTATTTTTACAACCCGTTTTTCTCTTTAGATGCCCAAAAGGAATATCGGACAAATAACTGCTTTCAGTCCGGAGTAAACCCCCTTGTAATGAACCCTTGTTTAGTTTATTTTTACAACCCGTTTTTCTCTTTAGATGCCCAAAAGGAATATCGGACAAATAACTGCTTTCAGTCCGGAGTAAACCCCCTTGTAATGAACCCTTGTTTAGTTTATTTTTACAACCCGTTTTTCTCTTTAGATGCCCAAAAGGAATATCGGACAAATAACTGCTTTCGGTCCGGAGTAAACCCCCTTGTAATGAACCCTTGTTTAGTTTATTTTTACAACCCGTTTTTCTCTTTAGATGCCCAAAAGGAATATCGGACAAATAACTGCTTTCGGTCCGGAGTAAACCCCCTTGTAATGAACCCTTGTTTAGTTTATTTTTACAACCCGTTTTTCTCTTTAGATGCCCAAAAGGAATATCGGACAAATAACTGCTTTCGGTCCGGAGTAAACCCTCTTGTAATGAACCCTTGTTTAGTTTATTTTTACAACCCGTTTTTCTCTTTAGATGCCCAAAAGGAATATCGGACAAATAACTGCTTTCGGTCCGGAGTAAACCCTCTTGTAATGAACCCTTGTTTAGTTTATTTTTACAACCCGTTTTTCTCTTTAGATGCCCAAAAGGAATATCGGACAAATAACTGATTTCGGTCCGGAGTAAACCCCCTTGTAATGAACCCTTGTTTAGTTTATTTTTACAACCCGTTTTTCTCTTTAGATGCCCAAAAGGAATATCTAGTTTCTTTGAAATATAACAAATAATATAACTGGTTCGGACAAATAACTGCTTTCGGTCCGGAGAAAACTCCCCTTCCAGATGGACCGGTTTTGTTTGTTAACGAACTCGTTCAATTGTTTGCTAGGTGAATACTACGTACCCAGCTTCGTTTGGAATGTAGTATTCCAAAGAAACAAACTTGTCGTGCATTGTGCTAATGGACACAAACACACACACACACACACACACACACATATATATATATATACATTTTAACGAGGGTCATAATCAGTCCCGTACACAGGCCACGAGGGCCCTGAGGGGCAGATACTGTAGAGGTATCTGATTCATGACCATACTGCATACTAGGAAGATAGTATGGTCAGTACTATGCTCCGGCCGCCTGATTTTCCTCTTTGCTGCTTAGACTGAGAGGGTCATTAGCACCAGGGTACCCATTAATAAATTAATTAAAGGCTGGGTTGGCCTAGGGACGGTCAGGAAGGCCGAATTCATCCCATGAACGAAGACAATAGAAGAAAAAATCTCTAGTGCTTGCTCGGGATTTGAACTCAGGTCCTCCAGCATATTTGTCCAGTGCTCTACCAATGAGCTCACCTCGCCCCCATATAAACCATATCTACTAATAATTAAATTCCTGGATTAAATTTTTTTAAATTTATAAATGGCGTCCTTCCAGTGAATGAGGTACTTGCAGTGGTCTAACCCAAATTCTCCCATTTAGTTCTTTCACTAGTTCATCCTTAGTAAAACATATTTTACCATAATACTATCTGCCTAATAGCAAGAGTATGAACTACCACTTTCATAAATTGGTAAACATAATAATGAAGACCAATTGAAGAAATCGAATAAGAAAATAAAAAAGTAAAAATCAATGAAATAGAAGCAAATGATTTAGCAGGTAAAAACTGATGTTTATGTAAAGCAGCAATAATATTAGGTCGAATAAATAGGTCCTGGGTATTATTGGGCAATTTTTAAATAGTGTTAATAAGAAATCATTTAACATTTTAAACTATGATATATATATATATATATATATATATATATATATATATATATATATGTCTACAATTTCTCGCCATCCTACAGATAGTTTTCAAATTTAATTGCTCTAGAAAGACTCTGGTTTTGGTGGAAAGAAATTTGAAAGTTCATTTAGTAAATCTTGTTTAGAATTCGACGTTTTCCCTTGTAGAAAGCGTTGTGAGACCAGTGTTTGGCATTATTCGAATAAATTATTATTCGAATGATCATTCGAATAAATTTTTAGTGAATGATGAATAATTCACTGAATTATCTTTTTCACACAGTACATCATGAATTATTCACAGAATTATTCGTTATTCATAATTCGTTATTCATCATTCATTATTCATCATTCGTTATTATTTATTTCTATTTGGTCTACTGAATAATCCTACTCAAACACACATATTTATACGTATTTCTGGCTGCCAACATTATAATAAATCTATCGTTATTCACTAAAACATGTTTATTCTGAATGATCATTCGAATAATTTGTGAATAAAACATAAACTTCATTCACAGAATAACGAATAATGAATAAAAGTAATTATTCTTCATTCATGAATGAAATAATACATTTATTCATTAATCATTATTCATCATTCTGAATAATTTTTGCCCAACACTGTGTGAGAGAAGAAATGAGTAATGACCTCTGGGTGCAATGTCCTCGGAGTAAGGAGGACGGGGGAAAACCTCTTGAATAAATGCAATAGGTTTTTGTAGCGTTTCGGGAGCTGTTAGTGTTTGTAGTATTATCATGATACATTAACCATTTTGTTGTCATTCACCATTCGCGAGCTGTTTTTATTGCATGAGATGAATCCATCCTTTCTGTCACCTGTTCTTCTGTTAGTTTTGGCTCTGATTTTACAAGAATTTTTTTTGGACATCGTTATTTAAATTACCTGGCGATACCATTAACCGTTTTTGAGAAAAGTGAATAAAAGTAATTACCCTAAATATTTTTCGAAGGTAGACATTTTGAGGGGTTGGTCGTTGTTTCTTAATAAAACTATATTTTACATGTGAAAATGGGTTTTATTGTTTGCCGACGTTTCCGCTTGAAATTCAAGCCTTCATCAGGGCTGTAAAACAAGCAGGACAGAGGTAATACTAATTTCTTAATATGCAATACTTATACGAATATATATATATATATATATATATATATATATATATATATATATATGGCTTCTGCCAAAAGTTTAAGGCCACTTGGTGTCCCATTGGGTGTGCTGAGAAGCAATACCTTGCGTGTATTAAAGGGCTCCTGCATCATCTTTAGTCGATGGAGGACACTCCTCGCCGGGGCACACTCCTCCTCCGGGTTGAGGATCGCCTGGTTTTTTTTGTTAATTTATTTATGTATTTTACTTGTTTATATTTTAATTTGGGGTGTGGGTATGTCTATGATTGCTATATTTACTTGTTTATATTTTAATTTGGGGTGTGGGTATGTCTATGATTGCTATATTTACTTGTTTATATTTTAATTTGGGGTGTGGGTATGTCTATGATTGCTATATTTACTTGTTTATATTTTAATTTGGGGTGTGGGTATGTCTATGATTGCTATATTTACTTGTTTATATTTTAATTTGGGGTGTGGATATATCTATGATTGCTATATTTACTTGTTTATATTTTAATTTGGGGTGTGGGTATGTCTATGATTGCTATATTTGACTGCACCACGTTAGTACCTCCATCGAGTGCTCTGGTCTAGTGGGTGAAGTGTTTGGGGTGTGGGTATGTCTATGATTGCTATATTTGACTGCACCACGTTACTACCTCCATCGAGTGCTCTCGTTTAGTGGGTGAAGTGTTTGGGGTGTGGGTATGTCTATGATTGCTATATTTGACTGCACCACGTTAGTACCTCCATCGGGTGCTCTGGTCTAGTGGGTGAAGTGTTTGAGTTCAGAATGCTGCATTATTTTCTTATTATTATGTTGGTCATTTTTATTGTTAGTTTTTCTTTTATTTATTTTTTTATCTACTTGGTTATATTCGTAATTATTAATTAAATTCAGTTTTGTAAGATACATGTTTTGTAAAGCTTATTTTTTATTGTTATTTTTTGCATATTATTTTCTTATGTTCTTCATGAGGTACTGTTTAGACTGATAAGGACATATTATTAATTTAGGTCTCCCAGCAACTAGGCTTGTGTTGTTTCAAGCCTAAATAACGAGGGTGAAGGAAACACCCAATTGTTAAGTTGACCAATTGTATTTTAGAAAAGTAGTAACAATTGTATGTGCATTGTATCTCCTAAGAAATAAAAATAAAAAATATATATTTGTATACAATATGTATACAAATATGTATTTTTATGAATTAGTATTACCTCTGTCCTACTTGTTTTACAGCCCTGATGAAGGCTTGAATTTCAAGCCGGAACATTGGCAAACAATAAAACCCATTTTCACGTGTAAAATATAGTTTCATTATGAACCCTGACAATTCCTACCTTCCCATCACCAACGGTCAACGGTCTCCTCTCAATAGAATAATTTTCGGTTTTGCTATTCAAGAAATGATTGATTCAGTTGAAAATTGCTCCAGACTTTTGACATTCGTCCAAGCGAAGATATTTAAATTTTAGTAACGTTTGAGTGATGTACCCAATCGAAACCCCCTAGCCTGATGGCCACTTTCGTGACCAGGCCATTTCTTTGTTTCGGGACAGAATGCCACCTCTGTAATAGATTTTTGCGATTTCTAGCGGTGCGTTTTGTAAGCTCTAGTCACCCTTGGATCCGCTAGTGTTCCTTATAAATGCAGTTTGAGCCTATTGAAATTGGGTTTCCCTTTGCTGACCGGTCCCTTTGCATAGTTCGGGTCCCTCTGAAGTGTCTTATTTGCGTTTTCCTAGATGCTGTGTACATATAGATCCTATTCCGTATTTATTATACCAACGCCGATTTATTTGGCGTGAATTATTTAAAAAAAATAAATGTCGAAACTCTTGAAATAAATAAAAACTAAATTTATAAAATCAAAAAAAGATAACGTTTTTAAGCCTCCCATTGACTGATTCGTTAAGTGATTGGAATGAGAAAAATGGTGACAGTAAACTTCTTAAAGAAAGAAAGAAAGAAAGTACATTAGGAGAAATGACAAGAGATATATCGATTTTTTGATGAATTGATCTCCAAGAGCTGATCTTTTAATGAATCGATCTATGTAGAATACCGTAAAATAAAGTGTTTTTGTTTTATTTCAAATACTAAATCTCAACTTTTGTTACTCAATTTAATTTCTATTTTTTAACTGAAGAAGAAATTTACATAACAGTGTGCTATGTCCAGTAACAGACTTTTATTACAACAATAACATTATACAACGACTCAATAACTTCCGTTTCTCTAACTAGTGGGAAGAAGGTAATATAATGAAAATAAGGTTTCAAACTGTCCTCTTAATTTGTATAACCATTTTTCTCTAATATAATTGAAGGGGTCGGGGCAAAATAGTGCCAAGCAACATTTTTAACAAACCTTAACTGTAGCTGCTTTATGTCGGATGTCATGTGGGACAAATCAGTCTATGCTACTAAAATATGACTACAAGCTATATGCTACTTAACCCTGGAATCACAACATGATGAAGCTGTTACAAATCTCACAACGTGGGGTCATATGAGACCCCATGTAGTCTTTCGTAATTCTTGTACAAATTTGGTGTTAGGTTTCTGAAATGGTATTTTAAGATGACTACCATGTATAATATAACAATTTATAACCAAATAATCCTATTTAATTGTAAAACGAGGGAGTGGGAAATCAAACATCAAAATACCACAAATTTAGACATAAGTTTATTTGAATATTTTTCCTCTGAATATCAACATTCAATATAACGTTTTCTCCTATAATATTTTATCTTTATGACTACTAGAATAAAAAAATACTATGATGTGTAAAATTGGTTTAAAAGGGACAAAATATAGTGGCTTGAAAGAATACACATTATAATGATCAAAAAAATAAAAATATTGATATTTATTTATACACTTTTCAGATATACTTTACCTGTGTTCAGCACACAGACTCTTACTACACTTTGCAGAATGTGTTACAGCTTTCCTGTATTTTTACGATCAAAAACACGACATCGTAAATATGGACATCCACTTTTTCACTCGTATCACATACTTCACCAATTTCACTGTCTTCTCTATCCAAAACGTCTCCAAACTCTCTGTTTTCCTCTTCTACAATTTGCCAAAGCATCTAATTGTGAATTTCAACTTCAGTGCAAAATTATTTATCGTTAGACATACTATATTCGATAAATAAAAATATTACATAAACCACAACGTGGGGTCGCCCGTGACCCAAAGGCTTTATATACGTTCACAGGGATAGGAATGAGAAAAGCCTGACTCTCTATTATGATTACCTTGTCAGGACAGGAAGGTACAGGATCAGACATGTTTAACAGCTCGAATGTGTAGGAAATATCAAATATTTCCAGAACTCATGTTGTGATTCCAGGGTTAATATTGTAGCTCCACATTTAAACTGATAGTCCCACATAATATCCATCATAAAGCAGCTGCAGTTAAGTTTTAAAAACAAGTTAAAAACAACAACCAATTATAAGGTGAGGTAAATAGAGGAAAAAAAAACCCGTTTTAAAGAAAGAAATCATCAGCAGTACAGTGGTAGAAAATATTGTCTCTAATTTTAACTATCCTGTTTTATTGCCAAATACATTTTTGTCCTGTAATAAATTAAAAAAAAATACAAGCAATAAAAAAAAAAAACAGACACAAAGAACCGTTCAAATAAGATAAACCAACTACTTCAAAGATTTAAGGACTTATTTCTCAAAATGTGACTGTCCCATCAAAAATTACCTTAGAACATTTTTTGTAGAGAATTTATTAAGCTTTCGAATGGTCACCTTTCACTTACTAGGAGTTTTCGAGATATTAAGGAAAATATACATAGTTCCCAAAACTTTTAGGTTACACATATATTTTTCATATTATCAAGTATTTAAATAGATATATTTAGGTCGATTCGTAGTAGTGGTGGGCGATTTTCGAATTTGAATCGAAATTAAATACGAATTTCGTAGGCAATTGTAATTAATCGTGAAATCGATCCATATCGAAGATCGATCTTCTGAGCCTAGAAGATTGATCTCTTCATTTCGATTTTGCTCGATTGAAAACATCGATTCATATCGAAGATCGATCTTCGGAGGCTAGAAGATTGATCTCTTCATTTCGATTTTGCTCGATTGAAAACATCGATTCATATCGAAGATCGATCTTCTGAGGCTAGAAGATTGATCTCTTCATTTCGATTTTGATCGATTGAAAACATCGAAGATCGATCTTCTGTGCCTAGAAGATTGATCTCTTCATTTCGATTTTGATCGATTGAAAACATCGATTCATATCGAAGATCGATCTTCTGAGCCTAGATGTTTGATCTCTTCATTTCGATTTTGCTCGATTGAAAACATCGATTCATATCGAAGATCGATCTTCTGAGCCTACAAGATTGATCTCTTCATTTCGATTTTGCTCGATTGAAAACATCGATTCATATCGAAGATCGATCTTCTGAGGCTAGAAGATTGATCTCTTCATTTCGATTTTGATCGATTGAAAACATCGAAGATCGATCTTCTCAGCCTAGAAGATTGATCTCTTCATTTCGATTTTGATCGATTGAAAACATCGATTCATATCGAAGAATGATCTTCTGAGCCTAGATGATTGATCTCTTCATTTCGATTTTGCTCGATTGAAAACATCGATTCATATCGAAGATCGATCTTCTGAGCCTAGAAGATTCATCTCTTCATTTCGATTTTGATCGATTGAAAACATCGATTCATATCGTAGATCGAGCATCTAAGCCTCGAAGATTGATCTCTTCATTTCGATTTTGATCGATTGAAAACATCGATTCATATCGAAGATCGATCTTCTGAGCCTAGAAGATTCATCTCTTCATTTCGATTTTGATCGATTGAAAACCTCGATTCATATTCGAAAATCGCCCATACTACTGACAGTCTTCTTACTGATGTGTGATAATTTCAATTAATGTGTATTATCAAAATTACAGAGATGAAGATTTACAAAATAATGTAATTACTAAATGTCTAAGCGCCCTGAAGAAATAACAGTAAGATATTTACGAAAGTAGCAAGCATCCTTGCAATTCCCTCTATCTAAAGTCCTAGATTCAAAGAGCAATCTAATAAATTGGCTCTTCTACAATCTTCTCTTTACTCGGAAAATACTCAATTCGAAATCTAATTTATTAGAGAGCGGCTTTTTTTTTCATTCAGTTAATTTTCCTTTCTCTTTGGCCTTTAGATTTCTTAGCAGAATTAAAATCGACTCAAGAACAAATAGAATTTATAATGAAAAGGTAAATATTGGTTCGATCAATATGGCGGAGTTTGGGAACCCCAAAAGGAAAATCAACATTCCCAAGTCTACGGGCTTGCATTTCCGTCTTAATAAGAATTTATATATATATATATATATATATATATATATATATATATATACATGTATATACATATACATATACATATATATTTTCTTTTTTTTTAATGTAACCAAAAAGGCAATAAATAAATCTTTCCTCTACTTCATATTCTTTATTTCCCTGACCAATTTCGAGCACTTTCCAGTGTTTTTAGCATTTTCCTGAGAAGGAAAGTAGCTATTGAGGTTGCACTCATGTCGGAATACATATATATGTTTGTGCGTTGTGTGTCCTTTAACATGATACACGCCAGAGTTTTTGTTTTTTTGCCACGAAACTTGGTATGTAGTATGGCTCTAGTAAGCGATTAGGTGGTTTACTCCGGAGCCAAAGTAGTTATTTGACAATACCAGCCGTAGTTTTTGTTATATTCCAGCGAAACTAGGTATTCGTTGTGGTCATCTAAATACAAACAATACTTGTAAATTGATTTTTTTTTTTTTTTTTTTTTTTAACGGCGCATCAACTATTTGGGCTATTAGCGCCGGGCTATCTACAGGTTGCCACCCTTTTATAATGCCAACAGCAAATTCTTGTAAATGTATACTAAATCGGTTAATTGGGATGGGGGTTTAGTACGATTAAGAATTACTAATTTCCTTATACCGGTCGTAATTTCTGTTGTATTGTAACGAAACTCTTTATGAGTCCTGGATATCTAATAAGAACGAAGTGTTGAAAAAATGAACTCGGAAACAGAGATGGGCATAATTTTATTTATAAATAAAAATACGAATTTATTCGTACTTTATACATTTGTGAATACGAATATAAATAAATTCGTACTTCATATATTTGTGAATACGAATGTAAATAAATTCGTATTCATAAGTGTGAATACGAATTTATTTTTATTCACATATATTAAATATAAAAATACAAATAAAATTTTATTCGCAAATTTTTCTGCGAATAAAAATAAATTCACAGAAAAAATTGTAAATAATCACAAAAAATGTGAATATTTACAAAAAATCAAGTGATTACAAAAAAAATCACATTAAAATATACGAATAAAAATTTATTCACATTATAATTTGTGAATAAAAATTTATTCACAATAAAATTCGCAAATAAATTATGAATTTCCTCGTATTAAGATGATATTACAAAAGTTATTGAAGGTGATTTTTTTTTTTTTTTTTTTTTTTTTTTTTTGATGGAGGTACAGATGACAAACTGTGTCCCTGCAGCATGGCTGGTGGTCCCGCAGCGGACTCCAGGTAAACAAAAAATCTAGGCGCTAATAACCTAGACGTTAAATGCCTTAAAAAAAAAAAAATCACCTTCAGTAACTTTCGTAATATCATCTTAATACGAATAAATTCATGATTTATTTGCGAATTTTATTGCGAATAAATTTTTATTCGTATATTTTAATGTGATTTTTTTTCTAATCGCTTGATTTTTTGTAAATATTCACATTTTTTGTGATTATTTACAATTTTTTCTGTGAATTTATTTTTATTCGCAGAAAAATTTGCGAATAAAATTTTATTTGTATTTTTATATTTAATATATGTGAATAAAAATAAATTCGTATTCACACTTATGAATACGAATTTATTTATATTCGTATTCACAAATATATGAAGTACGAATTTATTTATATTCGTATTCACAAATGTATAAAGTATGAATAAATTCGTATTTTTATTTATAAATAAAATTATGCCCATCTCTGCTCGGAAAGGGGTCTATCGGAAGGGGGGGATAACTTTGTACTATGTTTGAATGGAATTCTCCCGCCAGACGTAGGTTCGCAAAGCTCCCACTAGGAGTGCCTCTGTTTTAATATGACTTCATAGGAGTTCTGTAGTTCTGATTTCTGCCCCTAGGAATGCTGTATCCTGGTCTTGCGTTATTATTTTATCTTATTCCTTTAATTATTCGTCAAGATCGACTGATGAAAATGTAATGTTATGTGCATTTATTAAGTAGTGAGTTCCATACAAACACCACAATAATAATAATATTAACGTTATTGTAAGCAAATTACTCAGGAATTCACTAGACACTATCTAAATTCTGAGGAAAGTGCTTAGTTATGCAGATACTGCGTGATGGACTTTAATAATTTTATTAATTATTAATTAATAAAATGTAATGTAACCATTACAAATTGGTTGGCATCAAGAACGATCAGTAGCGAAATTCTTGAAAATGTTAATTTTTTATTCAAAAGTACCTAGTTATTTTTTAGAAAAAAGTGATGAGATTTTTTTTATTATTATTTTATTTCTGAAACTTCCAAGAAACGTTAAGGAGGAAATAAAACCTTGTTCTTTCTCATTATAGCGAAAACTGGCTGTTGGATATTGAAATAAAAAGAAACTAAGCAGGAAAATTCTTCAGTAAAAAAACCTTAAAATATAACAATTAGAATTTCTTCTCAGTTTTCACTAGGAAAAAAAAAAGAAGACGTCAAAAATCCGCGAACATCTTAATTTACTTTATTTTACTCTTAATAAAAATTTCTCATTTTTACAAAAGGTTTTTCCCAGGATGGGAGTTTATTTTGGAGTACGTTTTCCTCATCTGGGTAAGACAAGTATTTTCTTTATCTACAAAAAGTACTTTTTTTTTTAATATAGCAATTAACATAAATTCATACTAAAACAAAAAAAAATATACAACAACAATGAGTTGATTAAGTATTTTTTTTTTAGCTCAATGAATTTTAAAATGTATTAAATTCCAGTTTCTAAAATTTAGAGGTGTCATTCAATACACTTGAATATGTGGATTATCTAGACATAACCGTTTTAGTTCTTTTTCTTAATCTTTAGAATGGAGTATACAAAGCTAGAAAATATCTCCTCTCTTTAGGAATAAGTCCAATGACTTTTGTCCAATGACTTGAAACCATGAAAATTGCTATGGAAGTTTCCAGCTAATGGCCGATTCATTTCATTAGCTGCATTTGCAGGCTATACGAAATAATAAATTAACGACTCTTGGATTTTCTAGAGAGTTCATAATATCTTTGACAATTTATGCTGCTCCCTTTTTTTTTTCTTTTGCTGCATTAGTAAGATATTCAGAAAAATAAGACAGGTCAAATAGGAAAAAAAAAACGTAATAAAAAAATCTGAAAACATTCTAAAAAAATAAATATTCAATAGGAGCCCATGCGAGTCAAACAAACTACGGGCTCGGACTCGGAGACCTCAAAAATATACCCAGGAATTTTCAATAGGAGCCCATGCGAGTCAAACAAACTACGGGCTCGGACTCGGAGACCTCAAAAACATACGCAGGAATTTTCAATAGGAGCCCATGAGAGTCAAACAAATTACGGGCTCGGACTCGGAGACCTCAAAAAACATACGCAGGAATTTTCAATAGGAGCCCATGCGAGTCAAACAAATTACGGGCTCGGACTCGGAGACCTCAAAAACATACGCAGGAATTTTCAATAGGAGCCCTTGCGAATCAAACAAACTACGGGCTCGGACTCGGAGACCTCAAAAATATACGCAGGAATTTTTTAAGATTTTTTCTAGTTTTTTTCTCTGTACAACATTAAAAAGGACCTTCACATGGACTCTAGGAAAGGGTGTAAGGTCATAAGAACTATGATACAGATTGGGACTCAGAAACCTCAGAAACATACTCATGATTTTTTTCCTAGGGGTTTTCTCTATTTGATATTCGAATGACCTTGATCTGATGTGATGAAGGTTAACCGACCCGCTCATCCTAATTAGGGATCCCCAAGCTTTCTAGGATGTATCATTTTTAGAAAATTGCAAACGTACAAAATGTATTTATCAATGGCATGCTCCTAAACTATTGAATTAAGTTTAGGAGCTTGCTTAGGGGGTCTATAGCTATAGACCAATTATATTCATCAGCTGTTTTGGCAAGATTAGAGCAATAAAAACGTTTTAAGAAGCAAGGCAGTAATATTTTACAAGCCTTTCTTCTTGAATCAATTCTACATATTTTTGGTCCATCAATAACATAGTGATTTAATAATTTCTTAATTTGTATTTGTTTTGATAATATATATATATATATATATATATATATATATATATATATATATATATATATATACATACATTTGGCTGCCTACGATTAGAAAATGATTCCTTTTAGAATGTCCAATATGGTCCAATATCTGTAAGAATGTAAGATATAAATTATGTTTATTTTCTTTTAAATAAAAGATTCTCAAGTTCACATTACTTCCC